>ML267066.1:0-41650 GCA_005239495.1 Nicotiana undulata | reverse complement strand
GTAATATACTTGGAAAAAAATTGTTTGGGGTTTTATAGAAAAATGGGGGGGGGGGGGGTTCCTTATATCTTTGTTAGACTTGGGTAGACATCCTGCCTATTGGTTTAATTACGTTGATCAAATCATGTGAGTGCTATTACCTTTTTAGAGATCCTGCCTATAGGATTTTCTAACTGTTTAATTTATTATTTTTTACATTTGCATATTAAAAATCTTGTTTATAGACTTTCTGCATTAGAAATCCTGTTCATAGGGTCCACATACTTTTACTCAACGTGCATTAGTGACCATGTCTATAGGATTCTATTTGAACTAATAAACTTTCCTGGCAATTTGCTTAAAATCCTTCTCACATACGATTAATAGATATCATGCCTATAGGAGATAAAATCAGTTTCAACTTAGATATCATGCTTATAGGAATAAAAAGGAATCAGTTTCAAAATCTAGAAATCATGTCTATAGGATTTAAACTAATAGATATCATGTCTATAGGAGCTTAAATCAACCAGCACTTAGAAATCATGTTCCTAGGAGTTTAAATCAATTCTGCGATTAGAAAGCATGCCTATAGGATCTGAAAGGGATAAAACTTATCTTTATGAGTTAAAATCAGCGGTTCACTTAGAAACCATGTTATAGGTCTATAATTAATGAACTCGTAGAAACCATGCCTATAGGGTTATGTTGTTCGTCCAGTTCTGGTTATCACTTAGGCAAATCTATAGGGGTTGCTAATGATTTTGGGCCTAAAAATTGTGATATCTTGCTTCCTGAAAGTGCCCAGATCCATGCTTAATAAAATCAATAGGCAAACTGATAGGCCTCGAGGCTCGCCTTAATAAAACTGCTTCTTTATGTTATATTCTGCTCATATAGATATCCTGCCTATAGGATTCTAAATTAATAAAGTTTTGATGATTCAATTGCGTGTATTTGTTGTCTACTTGTAGAGGTCAATGTGAGCCTTTATTAGTTCCTTACATGAAAGTCCTGTCTGAATTTTGTTTGTCGCCTAGCTTTTTTCTCATTTTAAGCATGTGATGACCCAAAAGGTCATCCCGTGTACTTCTGGTAAATTCTTTATTCCGAGGTCATGAAAGCCTCCTTCTATCTCACCTCGATTTGTGCGTGTAGCCCGATCGTGTAGCCGGGAAGCCTTTTTGTGAAAAACTGAGGAAAAAGATAATTTTTATGTTAAAATCTGCATTGAGTTGACTTTGGTCAACATTTTTGGTAAACGGACCCGGACCCGTGATTTGACGGTCCCGGAGGGTCCGTAGGAAAATATGGGACTTGGGTGTATGCCCGGAATTGAATTTCGAGGTCCCAAGTCCGAGAAATAAATTTTTAAAAGAAATTGTTTTATGAAAATATAAGAGATTTTTGAAGTGAATTTATATGTGAAGTTTGTGGTATCGGGCCCGTATCTTGGATCCGAAGCCCGGTACAGATTCGATATAATATTTATGTCATATCTATGAAGTTTGGTAAGAACGGAAATCATTTGACGTGATTCGGACCATAAATGCAAAGTTTGATGTTTTAGAAGTTTTTGGAAAAATTTCATTGATTTTGGGGTTTAATTCGATGATTATGATGTTATTTTGGTGATTTGATTACACGAATAAGTCTGTAGGAGGTTTTTAAGGTTGTGCATATAATTGGTTTGGAGCCCCGAGGGCTTGGGTGTGTTTCAGATAGGTGTCACGGTGTTTTTGAACTTAGAAATCTGGTGTTGCACAGTTTTCTGGTGTTTGGTGTTTTGTACTATGAGACCGCGTAGGTTTGACCGCGAACGCATAGCACAATTTGGCAGGGGTTAGGCTTTACTCTATGCGAATGCATCCCTCAGGGTGCGAACGCGGAGCTATAGAGGGATGACTTTATGCGAACGCACCACTGGGTCGCGAACGCACAGAGTCTGAGAGGTCTGGAGGGGCTGGGTAGTGTTAAGCTTATGCGAACGCATCCATTTGTACGTGATCGCGAAGGGTTAGGGTAGGGTAGTCTATGCGAATGCGGAGCACGTGTCGCGAACGCATAGAGTAAAATTCGCCTAATTATAAATTTTGTCTAAAAACAGAACACTTACGGGATTATACCCAATTTTCACAACTTCTTCTTCTCCACACCATCTTAGGCGATTTTTGGAATAAAACTTCACCACAACTTCGTAGGTATGTAATCTTAGACCCATTTACTTCAATATTTATCAACACCCATTAGATTTCTAGGCTTAAAACATGAGTTTAAGGGTAGAAAGTTAGGGATTTGGGTAGAGTTAGAGCTTTTTGATTAATTTGGAATTTGACCTCGTTTTGGGGTCGGATTTGAAAACAAATTACATATTCGGGCTCGTGGATGAATGGGTGATCGGGTTTTGGTCCGAACCTCATTTTTTGACCAAGAGGGCCCGGGGTCGATTTTTGGATTTTTGGGTAGAATGTTAAAAAGTCTATAATTAAGCATTGGAATTGAATTATTTAGCGTTTATTGATGTTATTGAGTCAATTATGTCTAGATACGATCGTTTCAGAGTCGGGTTCAAAAGGAAAAGCGGTGCTTGAGGCTTGATTTTGATCGTGGAAGTCGTGGTAAGTGTTTGGCCTAACTTTAGCTTGAGGGAATAGGTGTTGAGTCTTGTTTGCCACGTGATTATACCATGTTCAATGTATAGGTGCGGTGACGAGTACCTATATGTTGTTGTCAATCATGCATGTGAGTCGGATATTATGAATTATGTGATTTTTATTGAGATTTATTGTGTTATAGATTAAACTTCAATTTGGTAGTTATTCATTTATGGAAATTCTTGGTTGTGAATACTGTTGTGTATTTGTTCGGTTGAGGAATATTTTGATAAGTTATACACTTGTGTAAGATTGGTTATAGTTGTGTCCCTTGCCGGGACGGTATTATTTCTGTTGATTGTTCTCTTGCCGGGATGTTGTGATTTATGATTCTTGTTGTTGATTTTTCCTTGCCAAACTGTTGTTTATGATATTTTAGTACGAGAGGACATTCTGTGCCGTTTTTATGATATTTTATCACGAGGGGACATTCCGTGCCATGTTTATGATATTTTAGCATGAGGGGACATTCCATGCCGTGTTTATGATATTTTAGCACGAGGGAACATTCCGTGCCATGTTTATGATATTTTAGCATGAGGGGACATTCTGTTCCGTGTTTATGATATTTTTGCACGAGGGGACATTCTGTGCCGTGTTTATGATATTTTAGCACGAGGGGACATGCCATGCCGTTTCTATTTATTTATTGTGAGGATGAGAGTAAAAACACGAAGGGTGATGTCGTGCACTTGCTTGTTCTGTGTTGTTAATTCCTGTTGTTCTTTTGATATTTAAACTATTGCTTCGTTCCGTTATTCTAGTAATTGCTACCCCTTTTTTCCCCAGCATGTTTTCCCCCGTTTTTGTACTTTAACTGTTTACTTCTGGTCTTATTTCTTTTGTATATTATTAGATTGCACATGTTATGTTATTTGTCGTGTCCTAGCCTCGTCACTACTTCGCCGAGGTTAGACTCGACACTTACTCAGTACATGGGGTCGATTGTACTAATACTACACCTGCACAATTGTTGTTGTGGAGATCCCGGTACATGACCCAGTGGATATTGAGCTAGGCGTCTTTCTTCAGTCCTGCAGCTCGGAGACACTGAGGTAGTCCTGCAGGCGTTCGCAGGCCTTGGCGTCCCCTTCCACTTCTTCATTTCTGTTTTAGTACTTTCAAAACAGATGTATTTATTTCTTTCGTACCCTTATATGTATTAATCATAGATAGTTCGTGACATTGTGACTCCAATGATCTGGGTTGGTTATTTTGAGAATTCGTAAAAGTTTGTGGATCTAGTTATGTATTTCTTTTACCCGTTCTCATTATTATCTTTTATTTATGGAAAATTCGTATTTCACTTGTTCTTATTTAATAATAAAGGTTTTTAATAAATTTGAGCAATTACGTTGGCTTGTCTAGCGGGTTCAACGTTAGACGCCATCATGGTCCGATGGTGGGAATTTCGATTCGTGACAAGTTGGTATCAGAGCCCTAGGTTGCTTAGGTCTCACAATTCACGGACAAGATTAGTAGAGTCTGAGGGATCGGTACGGAGACGTATGTACTTATCTCTCAGAGGCTATAAAGTTAGGAACGATTTCACTTCTATTCTACTCTATCGTGCGAATTTATTCTATCACTAATTATTGAACTCGTCTATTCTTGTCCTCTCACAAATCTCGACAACACGCAATATGTCTACAACTGGACAAGAAATGGAGCCCTCATGAAAACTACGATTAGGGGAAGAGACAGAAGAAGAGCTTAACCAAGAGCTCGAACATCAACAACACCTATTGTAAAGCCTCAAATAGATCTAGACGCGGAGGCTCTAGATCGGTCGGTACATGTTGGATTAAGTTCAGATTCCAGAAGGATTTATAGCTACTCCAGTGTTGCAGGATGCACTAGTCCGTTTATTGAGGTTGGACAAGTTTACCAAACTATTCCCACTCCATTTAAGTGGTACATCTTTTGAGGACCCACATGATTTTCTTGACCGCTGCTGTGAAGTATTGCAGAACATGGGAATAAGTTGAAAGCAACGGAGTTGATTTATATGAGTTCTGAAGTTTAACATTGTGGATTATCAGACGTTGTGACCTACGACTTCATGCCAAGTGGGGAAGTCCACTGTCAAGTAATAGATTGCGGGGTCATGTGTTATATCGGATTTGGTCTGGAATGTATAAGGCCTGGGATTTTGCAAGAGATAAAGTTGGGACTTGCAGTATGTCTACCTCCTTAATAACCCTATACCTCAGTACCAAAGGAGTTATGTAACCAACTTTAAATCCACAAAAGGTCTACTCAACGTGGAAGTCACGGTTGCGGATTTTGGGGTGCTCCCGAAGGAGTACATTGGTTGACGAGCTTCTAGACTATATGGTTCGTGCCAAGATTTATCGGTATAGAGATCTACTTTTGTGATCATTTTGCATCAATATGGGTAAGAGTTACCCCAAGGAATAACAAAGAGTATATGAATAAATGGGGCAGCTCAGCAATGTTGAGTCAACATAGTAAAAGAAGAAATTGGCCGCCGGTGTTTGTGGCAAGCCTATGAAGAGGACGACCAACCATTGCAACACCAACTACTTGACTCAGTTCTCATAAATGCTTTTGAAAGAGTTTGTTTCTCGGACTCTCCATAATGCTTGGCGCATAGGGTTTGAACGGTTGCGTCAGGTCACCAAGACTGTGTCAGGATATGCCATCAGGTTTGATAAGTTAGCCCGTCATACTCCTACTTCGGTTCATATAGCCAGAGGGCGAGTCCCCAGACTCATTGAAGGACTCAATTACGATTGGAAAAAAAATTGTACGACTCAGGGCGAGTTGATACTTCATTTCGGTTAGTGGTTGAAATTGCTTAGATGTTAAAATGTGTCCGGGATGAGGAAAAGGGGGAGCTAAGGAGACTAAGAGGTCTCGAGGTTCTAAAAGATTTAGTGGATTCTACTTTGCAATAACAAATTATTATGGTAGGGGCTCGTGCAACCGACCAACCCAGTCCATATATCTGATTACTCGGGGTGCTTCAATGAGTTCTTTTAATGCACCACGACTATGAGATTTCTCCAACGGTTATTCCAGTTATTTGGTATAAACTCGGTATGAGCAGCTGAATCATTTCATCAGAGCACTCAGGCTACGTGCCTCATTGCAGTTACTACTCCACTTACATGACCAGCTAGAGCAGGGGTCAAAATGTTAGAGGTGGAGACCCAACCCGTCGATATATTTTCTATGGTATGATTGAGGTCGTTACATCAGATGGTACTATTACAAGAAGAATCTCTAGTTATTATAAATTGATAATTTCTTTAACTTGATTCGGTTTTGAGTATCGAGGAAAGTCTTCCTATTGTTCTCCAATTATGAGTGAGCTTCATAATTCTTAAATCTACTTATGTGAAAACTCCTATTGGGGGATAACTCCATCTATCATTATGTGATGTGGTTTTTTTTTAACGGAAAATATTTAAAAGAAGAAAATAAAATGTTTCGATTGGCACGATATGCATAATACTTGTGATTCAGAATTGAGGACGAGATCCTCGCATTTTAATATTATTCGAGAGGTTTATATCGGGCTACGAGCTGCGGTGGAAGTTATATAAGGACGAGATCCTGGTGATGAAAATTCTTGCGTTTAAATTTTCCTTTGTGAAATTAATTTTTTTACTATAGTACTAGTAGGGAGTCATGCATGTTAGGATTATTTGAATAAAATTAAAACTTGTATAAATTTTCTGTGCATAATTTGCCGAATCTGTGTTATTTTATTGAGCTTTAACCTACGAGGTAGGTGGCCGCCATGTGGCGTTAAACGAGACACGCTAATAATTGCGAGGTCTTCAAGAATCGTATCTCGTTATCAGTATTGTGGAGGTTTGGAAGGAGATTATTGTTAACATGAAGCTATCTGATAATTCTGTAATTGGCTATGAACAACTATTAAGAACATAGAGGCAGTCAAGAACTGGCCTAGACCCATTTCAGCCACGGAGGTCGGGAGTTACTTGGGTTTGGCGGGTTACTACCGTCGTTTTGTGGAGGGGATTTTCATCTATTGCAACCTCAATGACCAGGTTGACTCATAAGGGTGCCCAATCCAGGTGGTCAGATTAGTGTGAGGCCTGCTTTCAGAAGCTCAAGACAGCCTTGACCACGACACCGGTGTTGATTTTGCCCACAGGTTCAGGACCATATACCGTGTATTGTGATGCTTCACGGGTTGGACTTGGTGCAAGGCGGATGTAGGATGGTAAGGTTATAGCTCATGTTTCACGTGTTGAAGGTTCATGAGAAGAACTATCCAGTTCATGATTTAGAGTCAGCCGCCATTGTTCACGCGTTGAAGATTTGGAGGCATTATTTGTATAGTGTGTCAAGTAAGGTGTTCACAGATCATAAGAGTTTGCAATATGTGTTCAATCATAAAGAGTTGAATATGAGGCAGAGAAGATGGTTAGAGTTGTTGAAAGACTATGACATAACCATCTTATATCATTCAGGGAAGGCTAATGTGGTGGTCGATGCTTTGAGACAGAAGTCAGTCAGCATGGGTAGTCTTGCTTATATTTCGGTCGAGGAGCGACCGATTGCTTTAGATGTTCAGGCTTTATCCAATCGGTTCATGAGATTGGATGTTTCTGAGACTGGCAGTGTTTTGGCTTATAGTGTGGCCCGTTTTTCATTGTTTGATCATATTCGGGACCGGAAATATGATGATCGTCATTTATGTGTCCTTAGGGATACGGTTCGACACGGAGGTGCCGAGCAGGTTACGGTTGATGGTGATGGAGTCTTGAGGATGCAGTGTCGTATTTGTATGCCTGATGTTGATGGGCTTCGTGAGTTGATATTGCAGGAGGCCCATAGTTCCCGGTATTCCAGTCATCCGTGCGCCACAAAGATGTACCAGGATTTGCGGCAACATTATTGGTGGAGGAGGGTGAAGAAAGACATTGTGGCATATGTAGCTCGGAGCTTGAACTGTCAGCAGGTTAAGTATGAGCACCAGAGACCCGGTGGTTTGATGCAGCAGATTGAGATTTCCGAGTGGAAGTGGGAGCGTATCACCATGGATTTCATAGTTGGACTCCCACGGACTCAGAGGATGTTTGATGCGGTATGGGTCATTGTGGATAGGCTGACCAAGTCAACACACTTCATTCATGTATCAGTTTCGTATTCTTCGGAGAGATTGGCAAAGATCTACATCAAGGAGATTGTTCGCCTGCATGGTGTACCCGTGTCCATTATTTCTGACCGAGGTACTCGATTTACCTCCCATTTTTGAAGAGCATTTCAGCGTGAGTTGGGCACACGGGTTGAGTTGAGCACATCGTTTCACCCTTAGACAGACGGTAAGTCCGAGCGTACAATTCAGATCTTGGAGGATATGTTGCGAGCATGTGTCATTGACTTTGGAGGTTCATGGGACCAGTTTCTGCCTTTAGCTGAGTTTGCCTACAACAACAGCTACCAGTCGAGCATTCAGCTGGATTCTTATGAGGCGTTGTATGGTAGGCGGTGTTGGTCTCCAGTCGGGTGGTTTGAGCCGGGAGAGGCTAGGTTGTTGGGATCAGAGTTAATACAGGATGCCTTGGATAAGGTGAAGATTATTCAGGATAGGCTTCGTACAGCTCAGTCCAGGTAGAAGAGTTATGCCGACCGCAAAGTTCGTGATTTGACATTCATGGTAGGAGACCGGGTATTGCTTCGGGTGTCGCCCATGAAGGGCGTGATGAGGTTCGGAAAGAAGGGCAAGTTGAGCCCTAGGTACATTGTGTCCCTTTCAGATTCTTGAGAAGGTAGGAGAGGTGGCCTACATGCTTGCCTTGCCGCCGAGTTTATCAGCCGTGCATCCGGTGTTTCATGTATCTATGATTCAGAAGTATCTTGTCGATCCCTCTTATGTGCTAGACTTCAACAGTGTCCAGTTGGACAAGAATTTGACTTATGAGGAGGAGCCGGTAGCCATATTGGCCCGGCAGGTTCGTCAGTTGAGATCGAAGAGTTATCCTTCGGTTCGTGTTCAATGGAGAGGTCAGCCTGTCGAGGCAGTTACCTGGGAGTCTGAGTTCGATATGCGGAGCCGATATCCCCATCTTTTCCCCGATTCAGGTACCTTTCTATGCCCGTTCGAGGACGAACGTTGGTTTTAGAGGTGGAGATTGTGATGACCCAAAAGGTCATCCCGTGTATTTCTAGTAAATTCTGTGTTCCGAGGTCATGAAGGCCTCCTTCTATCTCACCTCGATTTGCATGCGCAGCCCGGGTGTGTAGACGGGAAGCCTTTATGTGAAAAATTGAGGAAAAAGATAATTTTTGTGTTGAAATCTACATTGAGTTGACTTTGGTCAATATTTTTGGTAAACAGACCCGGACCCGTGATTTGATGGTCCCGGAGGGTCCGTAGGAAAATATGGGACTTGGGCGTATGCCCAGAATCGAATTCCGAGTTCCCAAGTCCGAGAAATGAATTTTTAAAAGAAATTGTTTTCTGAAAATATAAGAGATTTTTGAAAGTGAATTTATATGTGAAGTTTGTGGTATCGGGCCCGTATCTTGGTTCCGGAGCCCGATACATATTCGATATAATGTTTATGTCATATCTGTGAAGTTTGGTAAGAAACGGAAGTCATTTGACGTGATTCGGACCATAAATGCAAAGTCTGGTGTTTTAGAAGTTTTTGGAAAATTTTCATTGATTTTGGGGTTTAATTCGATGTTTATGATGTTATTTTGGTGATTTGATTACACGAATAAGTTCGTAGGAGGTTTTTGAGGTTGTGTGCATAATTGGTTTGGAGCCCCGAGGGCTCGGTTGTGTTTCAGATAGGCGTCGGGGTATTTTTGAACTTAGAAATCTGGTGTTGCACAGTTTTTTGGTGTCTGGTATTTTGTACTATGCGAACGCGTAGGTTTGACCGCGAACGCATAGCACAGTTTGGGAGGGGGTAGGCTTTAATCTATGCGAACGCGGAGCTATAGAGGGATGACTCTATGCGAGCGCACCACTGGGTCGCGAACGCACAGAGTCTGAGAGGTCTGGGGGGTGGGTAGTGTTAAGCTTATGCGAACGCATCCGTTTGGACGCAATCGCGAAGGGTTAGGGTAGGGTAGTCTATGCGAACGCGGATCACGTGCCGCGAACGCATAGAGTAAAATTCGCCCAGTTATAATTTTTGTCTAAAAACAGAACACTTACGGGATTATACCCAATTTTCACAACTTCTTCTTTTCCACACCATCTTAGAAGATTTTTGGAAGAAAACTTCGCCACAACTTCGTAGGTATGTAATCTTAGACCTATTTCCTTCAATGTTTATCAACACCCATTAGATTTCTAGGCCTAAAACATGAGTTTAAGGGTAGAAAATTAGGAATTTGGGTAGAGTTAGGGCTTTTTGATTAATTGGGAATTTGACCTCGTTTGGGGGTCGGATTTCAAAACAAATTACATATTTGGGCTTGTGGATGAATGGGTAATCGGGTTTTGTCCGAACCTCGTGTTTTGACCAAGCAGGCCCGGGGTCGATTTTTGGATTTTTCGGTAGAATGTTAGAAAGTCTATAATTAAGCATTGGAATTGAATTATTTAGCGTTTATTGATGTTATTGAGTCAATTATGTCTAGATACGATCGTTTCGGAGTCGGGTTCAAAAGGAAAAGCGGTGCTTGAGGCTTGATTTTGATCGTGGAAGTCGAGGTAAGTGTTTGGCCTAACCTTAACTTGAGGGAATATGTGTTGAGTCTTGTTTGCTACATGATTATACCATGTTCAATGTATAGGTGAGGTGACGAGTACATATATGTTGTTTTCAAGCATTCCCGTGAGTCGGATATTATGAATTATGTGATTTTCATTGAGATTTATTGTGTTATAGATTAAACTTCAATTTGGTAGTTATTCATTTATGGAAATTCTTAGTTGTGAATACTGTTGAGTATTTGTTCGGTTGAGAAATATTTTGATAAGTTATACACTTGTGTAAGATTGGTTATAGTTGTGTCCCTTGCCGGGACGGTATTATTTCTGTTGCTTGTTCCCTTGCTGGGATGTTGTGATTTATGGTTCTTGTTGTTGATTTTTCGTTTCCAAACTGTTGTTTATGATATTTTAGTACGAGGGGACATTCCGTGCCGTGTTTATGATATTTTAGCACGAGGGAACATTCCGTGCCGTGTTTATGATATTGTAGCACAAGAGGACATTCCGTGCCATGTTTATGATATTTTAGCACGAGGAGACATTCTGTGTCGTGTTTATGATATTTTAGCACGAAGGGACATTCCGTGCCGTGTTTATGATATTTTAGCATGAGGGGACATTCTGTGCCATGTTTATGATATTTTAGCACGAGGGAACATTTTGTGCCATGTTTATGATATTTTAGCACGAGGGGGCATGGCGTGTCATTTCTATTTACTTATTGTGAGGATGAGAGTAAAAGCACGAAGGGTGATGCTGTGCACTTGCTTGTTCTGTGTTGTTAATTCCTGTTGTTATTTTGATATTTAAAATGTTGCTTCGTTCCGTTATTGCAGTAATTGCTACCCTTTTTCCCCCAACATGTTTTCCCCATTTTTGTACTTAACTGTTTACTTTCGGTCTTATTTCTTTTGTATATTATTAGATTGCACATGTGATGTTATTTGTCGTGTCCTAGCCTCCTCACTACTTCGCTGAGGTTAGGATCGACACTTACTCAGTACATGGGGTCGGTTGTACTGATACTGTGCAGATCCCGGTACAGGACCCAGTGGATATTGAGCTAGGCGTCTTCCTTCAGTCCACTCGGAGACACTGAGGTAGTCCTGCAGGCGTCCACAGGCCTTGGCGTCCCCTTCCACTTCTTCATTTCTGTTTTAGTACTTTCAAAACAGATGTATTATTTCTTTCGTACCCTTATATGTATTAATCATAGATAGTCAGTGACATTGTGACTCCAATGATCTGGGTTGGTTATTTTGAGAATTCGTAAAGTTTGTGGATCTAGTTATGTATTTCTTTTACCCGTTCTCATTGTTATCTTTTATTTATGGAAAAGTCGTATTTCACTTGTTCTTATTTAATAATAAAGGTTTTTAATAAATTTGAGCAATTACATTGGCTTGTCTAGCGGGTTCAACGTTAGACGCGATCACGGTCCGATGGTGGGAATTTTGGGTCGTGACAAAGCAACATAGGTCAGTCTAGAACCACCCTAAATAGAGGTCCTAATTCCTCTAGGGCCATAGGTAAGGGACGAGTAGTGCACGCATAAGGAACGAGTTAGAAGCTATTAGAACGCTTAGGTAACAATTGAAAGATAGTAATCGGGTAGTAAAAGAGATGATGACCCGTGCGCTAATACTATGAGTAGCACCCCAACTTGGGGAAGTTACAAAGTATTGCATGGAATGATCCTATGTCTAAAAAACCTAGGACCCCTTTAATCCTATTTAGAGTAATTTGTATATGTCTAAATTGTTTTATTTCCCTTTAAGACTAATTCGCTTAATTAAGTTCGGTCGGGACCCACTGTTGTGGACCTCGAGAGGTGCCTAAAACCTTCCCCTCAAGGTAAGTTTGAGTCCTTACCCGATCTCTGGTGATGCAAACTGGTTCTATGAGTTAATTATCCTAGGTTCCCTAATGCACCTTAATCTGTTAGGTGACGACTCTTCAAATCCCTCACTCCAATCCCAAAAGAAAGGGAGTTGTCTCAGAAATGTCGAAACCCGATTTCATGAGGAAAAGGGGGCGCGACGGCATGGGACTTCCCCAGATTCAATCAAAGATATATTCAAGCTAGCACATACCGACACATTTCTTCTAATCGAAGCAATCATTCAAAGAAAACGTTCAAAGAAAAACAAAAGATTCAATAACATACATCAAGAGTTATGATCATTCCATTCTAAAAAGTATCTTAGAAAGAGCCAGAAAGACTACGCGTCATCTCCACCTTCATCATCGACGCCCTCTTCCACCATCTAGGTACTCGTCATCATACCAAGCATCCTTCTCGATCCCGTCCAGTTCATCCTCGCCACTATATGCCCTCGGCGTAGCAGGGTCGAAACCATAGGCAACTCGAGCTTCATGCGCCTTAGCACGAGCACCCTCAAACTCAACTTCAGTACATCGCTTTGACACCATCAAGTCCCTAAAAAGGTCCAACTGGGACTCGACATGGATCTATTTCTTGTACAAATCCCGCGGCATGTCGGGAAAAGTGGAAGTGTGAGAGGAAGATGGTCGAGCCAACAGATGTGACCTCTTGGCCTCAAGAGCAGTGACATGATCGTTCAGATTGGAAACCTCTCCTTCAAGTCTGCCAATCTTCTCATCGAGCCTTGCCTCCCTAAGCATGGCCGCCTCAGCCTCACTCGCCCGTTTAGACCAAAGGACACGAATGACCTCCTTCGTCGCTGCCACTCTCGACAAAGCTTCCTTCTGGGCCTCCTCGACCTGGCCTAGTTCTGCCATCGTTTCAACCAACTCGTTACTCAAGTCGTTGAATTGGGTCGAACTTTGCTCAAGTTCAGCCCGCAGAGACGCCAACTAAGTTTGAAGATCCGCACATTCTACCACAACCCCCTTGCTTACCTCGAGCTCCTCCTCCTTGGACCTGAGAGACCCTTTAAGCTCGCTGTATTTGCGGATGACCCTCACGAGCTCTTCGTCTTTCTGTTTCAGCTCGTCCCTGAGAGACTGGAAGTTGCATCCATGCCAAGTCGAAGACATAGCTCACGGTGTTTGTAGCGATACTCACGGTACTTCGACTCCATTCTTTTGAAGATAGCCCTCATCCCCTCTTCCCGACGGGCACACTCGATCTCCAAATGAGGGTCTAGGAAATAGGAAACATGAGAAAGAAGTCAGTGAAAATAAAGGAGAAAAAGAGAGAAGATGCAAAGAGCAGCAATCGGAACACTTACCCGCAGGGCCATTCCCGATATGACCAATGATAGGGCGTCGTCGTCTAACATTTGTAATGTACTTTCCTCGGCACGGGAACAGAGCAGACCCAAGTCAGGGACCATGCTCTACGTGCGCTATAGCAAGACTCCCCTCCGTCCTCACTTTCACCCGAGTAAACCCTTCATTATACATCCGAACCTCCTCAAGGTCGATGTCAGAACCAGATTCATAACCATCTGCGGCTACGTTTTTTACCCTCACCTCGGCAGAAGAAGGGACGTCGACGTGCCCCGGCGGTGACGAATCACTTGCCGAAATGATCTCAACCGCCTCAACTCGTTCTCCTCTTTCCACAACGGCGTCAGGCAAGGCAATAAGTTCCACATTTTTCGAAGGGGGAAGAATCTCGGTGTCTAAGGACACACACCCCTCAAACGCAACCGTGGCTTGGTCGGGATAACCCCCTATTAACCCTTCAGTTCCTGCCGACTCGCCACCAAACTCTATCCTCCGCCTATTTTGACGGAGCTACTTCCTCCTCACCCAGTGACGACTCGTTCACCAAATGCAGAATGGGGGAAGTCACAGTCCCTGCCGATTAATCCACTGTTCGGCGGCTAGGTCTGCGTGGGAACGGGGTCTAGGAAAGAGACACAGTTCGAATAGGCTCGCCTACGGCCGCAACAAGCAACGACCTCGTAGAAGCACCTGACTGGTGGAAGGCAAGGGTATGAGCTTTCTTCTTTGTTGAACTTGAAGCCCTCCGACCGGGTACCAAAGAAATTCAATTTGAAAAAAAAAGGAAAAAGAAAACGAGGTCAACATAGAATCAACGAAGGGACAAATCGAAGACTCACCAGTCGCAGAAGGCCTACGACCAAACTTCTTGTGGAATAACGACCACTCGCGAATCCCCATCGTGCAGGGCAAAATCTGGCTCACCTAGTTCCGAATATCAGCGACCGATGCAGGAGGCTCCCTTTCACTGCAAGAAAGAAGAGGAAGAGCAGTTAGGTTGTCAACAAAGCAAGACAAGATAAGAAATCAGTTAATAGAGATACTTACAAGAAAAGTTCCACACTTCGGGATATCTTCTGGGGTTCTTCACTACGTGCTTAGTATTAATGTAGATTAAGTGGAAATTTAAACGACGATTAGCCCTGTCATCCGTCTTCAGGACCAGTCCTTTGGTCCCACGATGACGAAGATGCAATATCATACCTTTGAGGATATTCAATGCGAAGAGGTGTAGCAGGTGACGAATCAAAATTCCACGGTTAGCCAGCTCTGCATACTTCGTCAGCATCAGAAAGAGTTTGTAGATGTACGGGGAGAGCTGGGCCGGGAAGGCCTTGTAGCTGTGAGCATGTAATTTTTCACCTATTAAATACTCCTACAAATTTTGATAAATAATTTAATTTTATAGATTTTGTTGAATTTCAGTGTTTATTTATGAATTATTTGCATTGTATGATCATTAATTCATCTTTTAAAATTTATAAAATATAAAATAATAATAAAAATATTTTAAAACTTTTATTATCTTGCGTAATTAGCTTTTTGATTTAATGTAATACTTAGTTGCATAATTTAATCATTTTATTAAGAAAAATTACAAATAATTTGTTCTTTAAGTAATTATGAGTATTAAATTAATGGCTTCACTTTTGATTCACTCATTAGTTAAATTATAATTAGATAAAACTAGGTTAAAATTAATTAGTATATGTTAGAATTTAATTATAATTGATTAAATTGGTTTTTAATTAGCCTAAGTTTGCTAAAAAGGCTAAAAAATCGGATAGGGCCATTTCAAAAAAAGCCCAAATCGCCTCCCAATACCCAAATAAACCCCAGCCCAAAACACCTAACCCGTCCAAAACCCCACTTAATCAATGACCATGTTTTCACCTTGCCCCATCCCAGTCGTTTTTGATCCAACGGCTCACAAATCCACATCCCCTTCATATATATATGTCCTAACAACCCCTACCACCCCCCCTCAAACTCACATCCCAACACCCCAATCGTCTCCCTAGTTCTCTCATTACCCCTCCCCATCTCCGACCACCGTGGTCCGCCGACCGAAAATCGCCTACCGGCGGCAGACCACCTCCAAATCACACCAAAATTTTACAAGATAACCTCCTCCTCACCCTCAACCCCATTCTACCCTTAATTTCCCCCAAAACCTTTCCAAATTTCCTCAATTTCAGATATTAAATTTTGAAACCCTAAAAGTCGACAATGGATTATTTTGAGCAAACTAACGGCTCAAACTTGCATGAGTCAATTGATCTTTACAAGAGAAATTGATTCATGTGGGTTTGACTCGTTTTCAAACCCTGTCGGAATTCGGCCAAAGTCCGGCGAGCCAACCAAATCCGGCCAAACTTGTTCTAACCTAACTGATACTCCCTCTCTCTCTTTCTCTGTTTAAATAAGTAGTTATCTAGGTTAGATTTTTCCCTAGCTGACTTAATTTGGAATTATTAGTTTAGTTTTTTAAAAAAAAAATTCTTGGACCTGTTTGATTCCAAGGTGGTAAATTAACTTGTGCTGAAATTATGTACTAAGATCAGTGTTCGATTTGTCTTAGTAAATTTGAGTTTGATTTTTCATCTCTGTTTCTTCTTTGCTTCATTATCCATGATTGCCTCGTCTAAATTCCTGACTTCATTGGTTCATTAAGTAAAAATTATTAACCTAAACTTTCTTTGTCTATGGCTCTAAATGGTCACCTAGGTTTAATTTAGGTTTGCCTGAATTGTTTAGGGTTTCATGGTTTTATGTTCTTGTTTCTCTTATGACATTAAGCTACGGGATCTTGGCAATTTTGAAATAATAATTTAGGTCGGAATGTTAATTAAGCTTAGTTTCTGATTCTTAGACTGATTAGTTTATGTTTCTTCTGTTTTCATTTTCTTTATTATTAGAGACTGTTTTGAATTAATTATAGGTTTAGTTGTTGATTTTAGTTTTAGATTTTTCAATTTCTTGATTGTTTCTTCTTATAAAATAGTTTAGTGGTCATTAGGTGTATTAACCAATTAATTTCCACCTTAGTTTAATCTTGCACGTTTTAGGTCTACTTAAAGCAGTAATTTAGGTTAACCTTGATCTTATTGCCTAAGTTTTGAGCTATTAATGCATTTGTCTTTAATTAGTTACTAATTAATCTAATTTTGACTCTTAGGTTAGATTTTGCATCTGTCCTAAAATTTTTTGCCTCTTAGTCATTTATTCATCATGAATGTTCATGCATGTTAAATGTTTATTTCCTAACTTAATTGATTCGTAATGAGCTATTAAGTAATTATGTATGATTCAAATACAATTCTGATTTTGGTCAGCTAATAGAAGGTTAGTTATACATGACTAGTTAGCCTAAGCTTAGGTTGAAAATAAAAGCCTAACTCCTAATTTAGGATAATTAATTAAGTCTATTACTAAGCTAATCACACATGATAAGATCACTACAATTAGTTTAACCTAAATCTTGAAAATAAACTCACTTAGGTTCAAATGATTACCTTGTTTAGGTCTATTCCATTCACTTTTGAAGAGGTTTAAGTTTTCAGCTTCTTCATTATTGTTAATCACTTAATTAGGTTAAAATTAGTCAACTTAATAAGTGACTTAACATTTAACACTAAGGGATAATTTGAGGAGGTATTTCAGGGTAGTTTAGGAATTTTCGGTAAGGAATCTTGGCTGTAATAGCTCAAGAAGTTTCTAGAATAAAGATAAACATCAAAATAAAATAAGAAAGTTACTAAATCAAAATTTTCTAGGTAAAAACAGTAATTTTCAGAAATAAAATGGGGCTGTAAAATAGAAGAACCTTCTAAAAATGGTACAACTGTCCTAACTGTTACAACGATGCTGAAATAGGATAAGAATGGACAGATATACTGTACTGTTTTCAGATTTAAAAAGATAAGGAATATTCCTTAAAATATACCCTACCTAGGCAGCCTATATAAAGGCTACTATATTCTAAAAATCAGGGACACAATTAGAAGAACATATTCTGAAAATCACACAGAATTTAGAGAAGAATTCAGTCTGAATTTACACACACACACACACATTAGAAAAAATATTGTTATGTAAAATACATCACTACTCAAAAATAGAAAAACACTGAAAATGCAAAAAATGGATGCAAAAACATCGTGAAAATTGGTTTTCTTTAGTTTTGGTCCTCTGAAAAAACTGGTTTTTAGCTGCTGATTTTCTGGGAAAACTGTTCATCTTGGTTGTGGTTTTCTGAGTCAAAATACTGGGTCCATTGAAGCTGATTTTCTGGTTGTGATCTTGGGCTTTTGTTGTTCATTTATTGTTGTTGTCAAGCTCTTAATCTTCCTATTTCTGACCTTTATTTGGTCAGTTTTTCTTGCTATTTTTTTTCTTTACTTTTAAGGTATGTAACCATATTTACATTGAATGCAATCTTTGTTTGAACTTGTTTTATTATCTATGTTTTGTGCTTTAGCTGAAAATTTTAGATTATAATCCATGCTTATTGCCTTTGGTAGGAACAAATTGTATGTTTTGAAATTTTGCTTTAAAATTTTTGAAAGTGCTAGCATGGGTAAAAACATCATTAAGGGTGTGAATCTGACTACTAGTTGAGTCAGATTCACTCCAAGAAATGCACATTTTAGTTTTGTAAGAGGTGCAGGTGTGTTGAGTGCTCGGCTAAATACTAGCACCTAATTTGGTTGAACAAAGTTGAAGACAAAGGCTGCCATAGTCATTGATAGATCCTTAGTATATGATATTAGAATTTTATTCATAGGTCTAATGTAATTGGCCATGTAAATCTTGTTTATTTGTAATTAAGCCCCTTCCCCTTTAATTTTAGATTTTAATTTGTTTATATTGGATTGAATTAGGTCTCTTATAAATTATGCTTAGTAGACTTAATAGTAAAAATCTGATTCCCTCTAAATCCTTTAGACAGGGACATTGTGAAATGGGCTGGATTTAAAGACCGGCTGAACAAGTCCGGACCTTCGGCCATTTTGGGCCTGAGGTATAAAACCCAACGGATTAGATACTTTGTTGTATTATAAAAAATTAATAGGTATCTAAATTAGTAAAAACGACTTTAAATTTTGTTCAAATGCCTTGGTTTACATATATGTTGTTTTGGTATGGATTGTTCTTGACAACATGTATTTCCCTTATTGTAGAAAAAATACTGGCCCAATACGCTTAGCACAAAAAACTGGGCCAGATTTCTAACATTTTTTTAGATAGTCATGTCCTTAATTTGTACCTTAAAACACTTAGTTTTAAAAAGACTTGGAACAATCATACATGTGGTAACCCTATTGTGTTAATCAAATCAAAATAGGCCGATTGTATTTAGAGATTGTACAAAGATAGGGTTGACCCAGTATGCTAATCACGAAACTGGGCCAGATTTAGCAATGGCCCAAATCCTCATCTTTTAGACTAGCAAACTTAGTCTTAGTAGACCTTGAACAAATTTATACCTTGTAGTCCAAAAAATACCTCTTTCACTCTTAAGACTAATATTACAAATAATTTAGGATAGATAAAGAATTTATGAACAATTAATAGTTTGCTTTAGATATATAAATAAATCATCTTGACCATAGTCATCATACGTAATCTCCATTCGGGTTTGCATCTTATGCGACCCGACCACAACTTCAAACAATAATCAAAATAAACATGTGGTAAATTAATTAGATAATTAGGCAAATTATTAATAGTTAAGCGATTTGCAACATGTCCAAAAATAACAAGTGCACGCCATCGTGACTTGTCTCAGAATAATTTCATAAATATTAAAAATGGTTCAAAAGGTTTAAGAATGAACAATAGGTTTAAAACATGTAATTAATTAGATAATTAGGCAAATTATTAATAGTTAAGCGACCGTGCTAGAACCACGGAATTCGGGAATGCCTAACACCTTCTTCCTGGTCAACAGAATTCCTTACTCGAATTTCTGGTTCGCGAACTTTTTTTTTTAATTATAAAAAAAACAGAGTCAAATTTTCCTCGATTTGGGATTTAAAAATAAATAAATGGTAGCTCGGAACGCCGTAAAAAAAATTCCGGGTGGCGACTCTGAAAAATCAATAAATAAATCCCAAATTCGATTTATATCACTTAAATTGGAAAAACTCCTTTATCCCACCCCTACCGGGAAAAAAGAGGTGTGACAGTAATATCGACAGAATTCCTCCACCAGCGGAAGAAGAGGAAGAGAGTATCCCACCCGGAATGGGAACGCGTAAAAGGTGCAATACCCAGGACAATGGACATGAACTACATAATTACCACCCGGGACCAGGTCAATGTGGGCGGGAATATTGTACTTAGCCCTAAGTTAGGCCAATGCGACCGCATTCAGTTCGGAAAGTACATGCTTAGGTTATTCTGTAGCCGGTTTTGAGAAAACTGACCTAGCTTTATCGTTGCGAGCAATTATCTCCTACACGGTCGGAAAGTTGTCATATTCAGCAGTGACAACAACATCATCTTCATGAGGAGGCATCTCACTGATAATGGCGTTGGTACGGACAAAACAACAGAAACATAGGAAGTGGTGTCCATCTTTGGTTAATCGTAAGTATTGAGAATATAGTCTCGAAGGGAAGCGAAAATTGAAAAAATCACTCTAACCAGAGAGTGTAAAAACTAGAGGCAAATTGGAACAAGAACAAAAGAAGGAGAACAAAGGAAGGAAGAGTGAAAGCTTAGAAAAATGGAGAATGTAAAGATTGGCTCAAGGGACTCTCCACTCGTATTTATATGAGAACAAACACCCAAATCGAGAACACCAACCGTCATATGCACGGGAATTGAAACGGCAGAGGCACGGGAAGCGATGTGGCGCGTTGGGAAGATGCATAATGATGATGCATGCGGTAGTGATGTCACCCTAAGCTGGCGTGACAATGAGTTATGGTTCTTGAAGCGCCATGTTGCCACCTTGTGCAAGCTCTTTTCCATCCATTCTCCTCAATATGAATTTCCCAAGCACGACCAACGAAGTCCGCTCAACGAGGTCAATCAAAGGACGACCTGGATAAGTGGAAGGACTAACTGTATGGGTCAAAATCAAATTGAGGATAGACTCATGCAGAAAAGGACATGAAGATCGGCTCGCAAACCATTACGAGTGGCGTGCTCGTGGTCGACAAGTAATTGCATGAACCGAACAGCCCAAAGACTAGTCGTGGTTGAGGTCGAGTAGTTAGCTAGAAATAACAACTAGTTTTGTACTGGTATCTTTAGAAGGAATATTTCGCTGAATATTCTCTCTGATTGTACTTTAGGGTTTGTTGGGAATAATATCCCATATAAATGTAAGGAAAGAAGAGTGAAAAAGGCATGAAATATTCCATATGACAAGAACACTTGTAAAAGGATAAGCTCTCGGAGAAAATACAAAGAACTATGATAAGTAGGAATTTTGACCACTTATTTTCTCTCTTTTACTTGTGGTATAGCTCGAAAATTCTTAAAGGTATCCCAAGAACTAATGAAATGAGCCTTCTTGCAGGAATTTTGGGAAACGAGCCAAAAAAAGTGAAAATCAACTCAAAAGGGAGCCAAAGTTTGACAAGGACAAAAACAGGGCAAAAGTGCTTATAGTGCGGACCGTACAATACTGTGTGCGGCCGCAAACAATGAAGGATCTATGTCAAAGTAGCTTTAGAGTATGCGGACCACATAATTGTGGTGCGGCCGCAAAAGAAGATTAAGAGAGTTGGGATTTTGAGAAATTGAAGGCATGCGAACCGCACCATTATTGTGTGACCACAAGAGCAGAAGTGCGGCCGCAATCATTAATATGCGGACCATAGGGGAAGAGATTCAGAAAGCCTTGGAGTGAAGATGTGCGCACCGCATGAATATTGTGTGGCTGCACAAGCCAGTGTGCGGCCACATTCACTAATACGCAGACCGCATAAGAAGAGAGAATGCCAATTGAAGATATGCGGTCCACACGATTT
Source organism: Nicotiana undulata (assembly GCA_005239495.1). Lineage (NCBI taxonomy): Eukaryota > Viridiplantae > Streptophyta > Magnoliopsida > Solanales > Solanaceae > Nicotiana > Nicotiana undulata. The sequence continues at coordinate 20,138 of ML267066.1, read as the reverse complement.
TTGTGCGGCTGCAGAAGCAAAGGGTGCGGCCGCAGTCACTTTTGTGCGGTTCGCAGAGGCAAGTCCAGATCCTAGTTCAAGCCAAGTGTGCGGCCACACTCAGAAATGTGCGGTCCGCACAACTTGATGAAGTGCGGCCGCATCCCGATTTCGTACGACCACAGAAGACCCAGTTGACTAGTCAAGCTCAGAGTGCGGACCACACTCAGAATTATGCGGCCGCACAACCTCCGCAGGGGCATTTTTGTAAGATATTTTTAGCTTAGTATAAATAGGAATTTTTGTCATTTTTAGGTCAAGTTTTGTTTTGTAAGAGAACCTGAGCCATTTTTCTTTACCGCTTTAATTAATTTTGTACTAGATTTTTCTCCAAACATTAGATTTTCACCCCATAACTAATCATTATGGATTTTATCTTTATTTCTTCTTAATTTCTGCATTTTTTACGAGTAGCTAAACTTGTAGCTAGGGTTGTGACCCAACCCTAGTGTGGGTATTTAATAAGTGTTTAATTTAGGGGTTGATTGTGATTGGGTTAGTGATATTTAGCCTAGTTCTTGCTTTCACTCAAGAATTAATGGTTGCAAATATTAGTCCATGAGTAATTTACTTAGTCTCTACTTGATAACAAGGAATTGGGATGAACTCAAGAAATTGATAGCCCCAATTAAAGGGTTGAATCTAGAGATAGTAAGACCCGACTTGAGCTAATATCACTTGTTTTGAGCAATACCAGTTTGGACTTGAGAAAGCCAAATTGGGAAAAATCACTCAAACTACCTAGAGGTATAGAATGAGTACCTAGGGGTGATTGCTATATTACGACTCCGATCAATCAAACTTGCCCTAGAACTTACAACTCGTTTGATAACCACCTAGGTGGAAGTCACAACCCTATATCCTTTTATCATTTGAAAAACAACTCAAAACCAAAAATATTGTCCCTTAGTTTTAAACTTGCATACAATAGAACAAAGTAGAAGTAGAACACCAATCAACATTGTGGAAGTGTAATTTGGGTCAAAATATACATTCACGCTAAATATATACCTAATCCTTATTATAAATCCCCGTGGATTCGGTCCCGACCTTTGTTGGGTTTATTATTGCATCGACCGCCTCACTACTTAATATTGGTGTGGGTTTGGCCGAGATCAATTTGGCGCCGTTGCCGGGGAGTTAAACGAATTTAGCTATATCTAGGTTTTTCTGTGTTTTGTCTTTCTTTCCTTCCGAGTCACTAATTTTGTTTATGAATTGCTTTTAGTACGAAATGGCTCTTAACAATGAGACCCCAGGGAATTTGGCATTGGGGAAGGAGGTGGACGATGATCAAGGAGACGAGATTCATCTCGAACCTCAAGCAAACAGGTGAGGCCGACCGCCTCATGATAATGTCCCCTCCCCTTCCCCACCTCCGCCAAGAGTAGCACACCGGGTGTTACCGAACAAGGGTTATGCTAATGCTATCGTCCCTCCCCAGATTAGAGCGGGCAACTTCCAAATCACTAACATGATTCTTACACTACTTGAGGGAGCAAGCAAACAAATGGTCCCGATGATGCACTGCATTTGCGGCTATTTCCCTTCTCTCTATGGGGAAAGGCTCTGTACTGGTTAGATAGATTTCCCAATCATTCCATCCATACTTGGGATGAGTTGGCCGAAAAGTTCATTGCCAAATCCTTCTCTCTGGGGAACATGGCTACACTAAATGATAAAATTTTAGCGTTCAAGCAAGAGCCCAATGAGCCATTGCACGAGATTTGGGAAAGATAGCGTACCATGGTCAAATAATGCCTGAACAATGATATGACCGAGGCCATGATCCAACAAACCTTCTGTAGGGGGATCAACACAACAAATCAGTGTGTGGTAAATCAACTCGTCGTGGGTAATTTCATGAACACGCCTTATTCCGAAGCTTGTGAAATTTTGGATGAGATGGTGGATACCTCGTCGACATGGCAAAGTAGGGCCAATGATCCTCAAGGTGACCCAAATGTCATTCAACTACACAAGGAGCTACATGATCATGAGAAAGCTATTGCGGAGTTGACAACCACCATGAACCAGTTGGCCAAGGCTCAGCCCCAACAGGTTCAATGGACGAAACAAATGAATGCTATGGAAGAGGTGAGTATGATGATGAACAAGAGACGACAAAGAGGTCAACAAGTACAAAACCGTCCGGAATAATTTGAGCAAGATAATAATGGGTATATCAAGGTGATTCATATGATGAGCAAGAAGAAGTGGTGCAATATGTCAACAATTATCAGGGTCAAAGAAACAATACTCCAAGTCAACAACAATGGAGATTACAAGGAAACCAATGGACTTGGACAACCAAGGCCACCAAGGAAATTGGAGTGGTGGAAACAACAACAACCAATGCAATTGGGGAAATAACAACCACCAAGACAACTGGGGAAATAACAATAATCAAGGCAATTGGAGTAATCAAGGTAACCAAGGCAATTGGGAGGCAATAATCAATAATTAGGGAGGCAATAATCAAATCAATTGGGGAGGAAACAATCAAAGAAATTGGAGAGGAAACAATAATCAAGGGGGTTGGAACAATAACAATCAAGGGAATCAAAAATTGATCTCGGCCAAACCCACACCACAATTAAGTAGTGAAGCGGTCGATGAAATAATAAACCCGACGAAGGTCGGGATTGAATCCACAGGGAGGTAGAATAGAGATTAGGTATATATTTTGCGTGAATGTATGTTTTGACCCAAATTACACTTCCACAATGTTGATTGGTGTTCTACTTCTACTTGGTTCTATTGTATGCAAGTTTAAAACTAAGGGACAATATTTTTGGTTTTGAGTTGTTTTTCAAATGATAAAAAGATCTAGGGTTGTGACTTCCACCTAGGTGGTTATTTAATGATTTGTAAGTTCTAGGGAAAGTTTGATTGGTCGAGGTCATAATATAGCAATCACACTCGGGTACTCACTCTATACTTCTCGGTAGTTTGAGTGATTTTGCCCAATTTGGCTTTCTCAAGTCCAAACGAGTATTGCCTAAAATAAGTGATATTAGTTCAAGCCGGGTCTTACTATCTCTAGATTCAATCCTTTAATTGGGGCTATCAATTTCTTGAATTCACCCTAATTCCTTGTTAGCCAAGTTTTCCTAGACTTAGTTCCTCTTTCTCAAGTAGAGACTGAGTCAATTAGGCATGAACCAATGTTTGCAACCATTGATTCTTGATTTCAAGCAAGTACTAGGCTAAATATCACTAACTCAATCACAAACAAGCCCTAAATTAAACACCCATCAAATACCCACACTAGGGTTGGGTCACAAACCTAACTAGAAATTTAACTACTCATGAAAAATGCAGAAATTAGAGAAGAAATAAAGATAGAATCCATAACAATTAATTATGGGGTGAAAATCTAATGTTTGGAGACAAATCTAGTACAAAATTACTTAAAGTAGTATAGAAAAATGGCTCAGGTGCTCTTACAAAACAAAACTTGACCTAAAAATGATAAAAAGTCCTATTTATACTAAGCTGAAAATATTTGACTAAAATACCCCCACATAGGTTGTGCGGCCGCATAATTATGAGTGCGGTCCGCACTCTGAGCTTGACTAGTCAACTGGGTCATCTACGGTCGCACTAAATTGGGATGCGGTCGCACTTCATCAAGTTATGCGGACCGCAAATTTCTGAATCTCTTTTTATATGGCCCGCGTATTAGTGAATGCGTCCACACACTGACTTCTGCGGCCATACCGCACATCTTCACTTCAAGTCTTTCTGAATCTCTTCCCCTGCGGTCCGCATATTAATGGTGGTCGTACGTCAGCTCTTTCGGCCGCACAATAATGATGCGGTCCGCATGCCTTCAATTTCTAAAAATCCCAACTCTATGAATCTTTTTTCTGTGGCCGCACCACAATTTTAGGTCCGCATACTTTGAAGCTACTTTGAGAGGGATCCTTCATTGTTTGCGTCCGCACACAGTATTGTGCGGTCCGCACTATAAGCATTTTTGTCATGTTCCAACTTTGACTCTTTTTTGAGTTGATTTTCACTTTTTTGGTTCGTTTCCCAATATCCTCGCAAGAAGGCTCATTTCATTAGTTCTTGGGATACCTTTAAGCATTTTCGAACTAAAATACAAGTAAAAGAGAGCAAATAAGCGGTCAAAATGCCTACTTATCAACTCCCCCAAACTTAAGTTTTTGCTTGTCCTTAAGCAATTAAGGTAACTCCCACCTCCATTAGAAAAATGGATATTTCAGCTGGCCTAAGTTGAGTCAAAACACAAACCAATTTGGACCAATAATTACCCACACACTCATGAATCATTAACAAGCCTATGATTTGAAACTCACACAAATGGCTCTAATGTGATACTTGAGCATCAATGTTGACTTTGTTCATCAAAGAAACTCGCACTTTCATGCAAGTCGTTGTGGATCCCAAACTCCTCCTCCTATACTCTACGAAAGCTCATCTCACTCACGAATGAAGAGTTCAAAACAATGACTCGAGGAAGACTCGCCCATCACTCTCAAAAGAATGTCACAAGCCCGACGCTAAGTACCATATGCTTGCCTCACATGTAGATCACCACTAATATAAGCTTGCTCGTCATGAAATCACGTAAGGATTTTTCGGCATGTAATGAAGGCTCTTGGATTAAGGAGGGTAACATCGGATTGGAATTGGTTCATCGTTCCTTTAGCACTTCATATTCTCTTGTTGGCTCATACTTTGCCGACTCTTTGAGTCATTTTCATTTCCCTTTAGGGGGATTAGAGAGACTTGACATCACTCTTTCTTTGTCATGTTATTCACGATCTCCTTCTTTGCTTTCTCCATGATTCTCACTTCTTCTTTCTTTTGCATCTTTTCAATCCTTTCACATTATTCACTTTCCTTTTGTGTTTTTTCTTTGTTCTTCCTTTTTTTTTCTTTGCCTTTTCCTCTTTTTCATTTCTTTTGTCTTTTTGTGCCTTGAGACCATCTTAAAACTTCTCGTCTCTCCCCCAAACTTATGTTCTTTTCATTTGAAACACATGAGTGCTAAAGAAAAGTCGGATGCCAAGAGAGAGTCACTATAAAACGGTTAAAGGCTTGTTATGTGGTTATTGAATAGAAAGGCTTTAGGCTCAAAAGGGTTTACTAAGGATGATATCATTGGTGGGCCATGGAAGCTTTCAAAACGGGTTAAGGAGAGCCTACAATTACCTCTCAAGCCAAGCTAACTTAGAATTACGCCTAGAAACACATTCGGGGCAAGTTCTATACCATTCGCACGGGTACTTGAACTTATAACAAAATACCTTACCTCTCACACAACCAGATTATTAAAGAGAAAGAAATCGAGGTCCCATAAAACCACATTCAAGATTGAAATTCTCTAAGGTTCAACTAAACCATCTTATGATTACCTAAGTCAATACAAGTTTCATACGGTCACTAACTAGAGCTATTTCTTTACAAAAAAACTTATTTTTAACCATAAGCGCATAATTAAGTGTGTTGGTACTAGTGAAAGATGCTCGGCTCTTATTTATTCATTATACTACTTGTTTTCACCTAAACATTAAAAACTGACCCAATCCCTTAAGAAGGTTGTCATGCCATCCATCGTTGGAAAGAGCCACCCGGTTCACACAAAACCCGCATTTGGAAAGAACCATGGTATTAAGAAGACCAAAGTCTTATTGTTCGTTAAAACATAAGAAGTTAACAAATCAAAAAGAAGCAAATAAAGTAATTAAGAAGCCATACTATTAGGAAAGCAAAACGAAGAAGCTATGAAATAAACTACTAAAGATAAAACAAATGAATATTTACAAGAGGGATGATTATATACATAAAAAGGGATAGACTAAAGATAAAAGAAATAGAAAAAAAGAGTATTTAAGTTATTACAGGCCTAAAATGTGATCAAATATCATAGACAGTCATCCAAATCTCAAAATACCAAACTACTTTTAGCAGAGATTCAACATTTTTGTGAATTATTCTATTGTCATTTCCATCAGATCCAAGAAAGTGTATAATATTCTCTCATACTCGTGTGATTCATCATTGTCAGAGGAAGGAATCCTTCACCCTCTTCAATAATCTTCTCCTTTATTTATATTTATTGTCATTTAATGTTATTTAATGCTTGGTCTTTTTACGTACTATGCCATCCGGTCACATTTATTGTCTACATTTTCATTCAACTATATTATTGTTCATGTTATCCATCTCAAATCTAAAATTATTAGCTCTAACTGAAATTGACCCGTCTTAATTATTTATTAATTAATTTAACCAAGGATTATTATTTTTTGGTCAAGCACTTACCTCAGCAAAATATCAGGCCACATGGATAATATTGGATATGGTGGAGGTCCTAACGGATGAAGGATACTTTTACACCAATTTTATAACGTCAAAGATTTTAATGGACATATAACATAACATAGCGCATATATGATCTTTTTCGCATATATTTTTTTTACCTTTTACGTAAGCTTAAACCCGAGACGTTTTTTATTTATGAGTATCTTTAGGGGTGGTCAAAGAAGCTTATGTTAGCTATTGTGTGATTCCTTAGTATTCCCTTTGTCCCAATATATGTGCTGCCTTTTCCTTTTTAGCATATCTCAAAAAGAATGATATATTTTAATATTAAAAATAATTGAGATTTTTACACAAATAGCCGACCATATTAATTGTTTACTTTTTTTAGCCATATACATATTATATAATTTATACACAATTATACATGTAATACATAAATTATGCAGATATTATATATTCACCGACTATTTTTAGTTTAAGTGGTAGGGTGAGCGGCTTTTGGGTTAATTCTTCAAAATAATTTAACATTAAACATCTTATTTTTTCCTTAATGAGATGATTTATAGACACTCAAATGGCATATTTAAAACTATAAGTTTTAAAAGTCTTTCTTTCTTAAATTTCGTGCCCGATCAACACATATCACATAAAATGGAACAGAGGTATTGTTAAAGAAAAATTAACTCAAATAGTCGCCCACCTAATCTCTTAAACTATAAATAGCCGTCAGATATATAATATATGTATAATTCATATATGATATATGTATAATTATGTACAGGCTAAAAAATGTAAACATTAAATATGACAGGCTATTTGTATAACAATCCCATTATTAAACATGGTAAGTGAAATTTGTTACCCTAAAGTTAATTTATTGAATGACTGCAACATATTCGTTTTAAATTTTGTAGTTCATGACATTTGGCTTCTAATAATATTGTGTCTGTTTCCTTTTTCTTTACATTAGGCTTCTAATAATATTGTGTTTAATTCCTTAAACGTTTTAGTTTAATTTGTTCTCTTTTAATCTTTTTCTTTTTTGCTTGAGTTAAAAGATTAAATTTTGTGAATCACAGTTACAAGTTTTAATTACCCATTTTACATTTGGTTAATAGAATATAACTTTAAAGAGTAGACCGAAGTTACTAAACAATGAAAATCAAACCATGCCAAAATTTATTTTAGTACAGTATTGGTTTAATATTTTTAAATGAAAAACAAACATACCGAACTTGAATTTTTGCAAAACCGTAGCAAACCAAACCTATGAACATCGTACAGTACACATCCGCGTAGTCTTAGTAATTAATTTATTTTACCATTGAGCAGCAATTGTTTGCACTCAATTGCAATGGGATTTCAGTAAAGGCTTTAAGAATAATCATAGTATTAAAGGAACTATACAATTTAAGTTTATATAGTTGAAGATCATTTTAGCAAAAGGGAAAAAGGGCCCGGGGGTGGGGGAGGGGGGGGGGGGGAGGGGATTGTTTATCGATCAATTTATAGTTCCATAAACTAGTCCATATTAATCAAATATATTTAAATACTAAAGTAGATTCTCTGCGTCATAAGCTGCCACCGGGATAAGTACAACCATCGTAACCTAAGAAGAAGAGGAAAAAAAAGATGTTAGTGACAAAAAGACAGGGCCAATTAATCAAAGTCGCAAATATGGCAGCTACAGCCTTGCAAAGCAAACTGGAGAAATTATCAATTTGTTCAATATTTTGATAGGGTTCTATGGAATTCTTAGGGGTTGCAGACAAAATTATGCTGGGATTAATATACATGGATCGTAGTATTGGAATTAAAACTCTATGGATTGTTTAGTACTTATAATTTGTTTGGTTCATTGCATTAAAAATAGGACCAATAAACATTGTATAATCCAAAACATGTGTGTGGTTTTAAACTGTATAATTTTGGATAAACCTTTGTTTCTAATTTTGACCTTGACAATACTGAAAAGGGCTTAGACAGAAGGACAGTTCTGTCAATCATTGAATTGTTATTCCACATTGGATGTGGAGTAAAAATTTATTAAAATTATAAAAACAGTAGATATGAACCCATAACTTAAAAATATAATGGGTTCAATGCCAAAAACCTTAAAGTTGAACCAATAGGATTTAAATCCTGGATCCGTCTCTGGATGAGGTATAAAATTATATACCAAGGTTTACGTATAATTTTTACCATTATTCCCTGTACAGAAATAAAAATGCAAGCAAACAAAGTTCATAACTCCGGCAACCAAACGCGAGGTAACATATTCGATCAAGTCTAAGATGGTGCTGTGGAGAAATGTTGGTACAAGACGAGACGAGAAGAAACTTACTAGGATTTGTTGAGGTGAGGGCAGCGGTCTGAGAGAAGTCGCAGTTCCAGGGATTCCTGCCAGCAGTTTGGTAAAGAAGATTCATAGCATAAGCAGCATGCGATGCAACAGTATTTGGTTCAAAGCAGGCACCGCCTGCTTGAATAGGGGTACAGTCAATACCAGCCTGGCTACAGGCATAGTCAAGATTCGCCTGTAATTCAGCATCAGGAGTTCCCGGCTTTGGCATGCACCAAGCAGCTCCTGTTGGTTTTGGTGTTGGTGTAACCGGAGTTACTGGAGTTGTTGGTGTAGTAGGAGTTGTTGCTGGTGCAGCGCTCACTGGAGTTACTGGAGCTGTAGGAGTCTAATAAGAGACATAGAAACAACAAAATCGATAAGGATCTTCAGCACGAATCACACATGCATATCATTTGATAGAGTAACAACGTTACTTTCGTTTATTTCTAATGGACTCTATCCTATGCATCTTATACTAATGCCTCAGCACATTCTACCTACAACAACAATATCAACCCAGTAATAATCCCACTAGTGAGGTCTGGGAGGGTAAAGCGTACGCAGACCTTACCCCTACCCCGAAGGGAGCACATTCTATCTCCGGTCCATATTATCAGTCTTTTAAGGTTTTCACACACTACCTAAGAAATATATTTAATAATTTTAATCATAAGAGTAATGTCTAAGCTATCATTTAATTGAAAGACTTATCTTTTTTCGTAAGATGATCAAAAGTGATCTTTAAGTATCAAGTTTTCTTCAAATATTGACCTTGAAAAAGATTTGTTCTAAATTTTGATTCTCTCTCTTAAACATTCACTTAATTAACACTCCACTAGTTGGACTAGTAAGGGTGAATTTTAAAAAAAGAAGAGTAATATATGCACCTTGCCTTTCTAAAATGTCAAATAATTTGAAACGGATGCAGTTTCTCACAACTATTAATATTTGAGACTGGAGTAACTACTTCTTTACGTTCTTTATGTCCTTGGAAATTGTTTTCTGTTTTCGGTTCTAACATGTTTTTGAAACTTGTTGGTTGGAAAATTATTGTTCTCACCTGCGCATTTTTTGAGAGGCCAACATCATAAGTCACAGAAAGATCAGGTTTGAAAAGTCCAAATGAGCGTTCCGAGCCAGGCCCAGGCTTCAAATCCTCATCATAGAGTGCAAATATATAGCTATCCACAGATATGCCAGGCATCAATGGAGTGCCAACCATAGATCTCAAGTGGTTTATCAAGTTACCGTTATAAGCTTTTGCATTATCCACACTTGGGCCTACTTCATTTGGGTCTCCCTTGTATGGCCACCCTGTCTCTGCAACCACAATTTGAACTTCTTTGAATCCCCACGCATTCAGGGCAGAATGTATAGCATCAACCTGCGTTCAAGAATCTCCCCACATTAAAGTTAGCAACTAAACCACAATTCGCGGATACTGAGAACAAAAGCAGCTAATTTATTGGATTATTTATTGATATTGGTACTAGAAGCGGCTAAGATACTGGCTCAGTGGGTTCAACTAGCTGTTTTCTTCTTGGATGGATATACAGATACACACATATGCATATGGAAGAATAAAAGAATAAGTTAACAAATGTGGGTGTACAAAAATGAATAAATGATAAGTTTGCACCCCAAACTCATTAGTTCTAAATCCTAATCTGCCTCGGACTCGAGAACATGAAAATATCATAACAATATGGTACCATTTATGATTTGTCAAAACATAACATGTGCACTAATTTTTTGAGTAAATATGCAAATTCATAATAGCTTATTTTATGTTTACTTTCATTTACATAATTCTGATGTTAAATGTTCTTTTGAAAGTAACTACATTTTACGGAGCTGCACACCCTGGCTTCGCAAAAATTGTTCTTAATTTTAATTCACAGCTAAATATGTCCAAATAGATTCAGAAGATGTCATAATGATTTTGTTTATTACTCTCTGTGGTTCACAATAAGTGACCAATTTGTTTTGGGCACACTCATTAAGGAAATATAAAATTCTAGACAAAAATAGTTAGTGTAGCTAAACAACCCTTAAGTAAATGTTGCAGCATAATTAATGTAGTAAAAGACTTTTTAAGGATACGTATATAAGGGTAATTTTGAAAAAACAAATTAAATTTTTTCTAGATTATATAAATGGACACTTATTCTGGACCGAAATAAAAAAACAAATTGATTGGACCGGAGGAGTATTTATATTGTAGCTTGTAAAAACAAGAGTCAAGCTTTCCCATTAAATACACTTGGGAATCAGTAGCTTGTCCATTTATTTTAAAAACATATCCAGCCTGTCATCAACACGTAAGATTCAAGATCCAAGAGCACTAGATGCTCTTTAGTCCCATCAAATTGCACAAAATAGACAAGGCAATAGAGGTCATTGATTCAATGATTATTGCCTTGCCTATTATAAACCACATATTTATTTCTACTACAGGAAAAAGAAAAGAGGTCCATAGGAAAAATGTTCTTACTTTCTCTGATTATTAATTATATAAAATGTTCTTACCTTCTCTGCACATGCCCTTGAAAGATTGTGTCAGTTCATGCAAGTTGCAGTAAACAGAATATATAGCTAACAACAAATGTACATGGCTTAACACATCTAAGTTCTGTAAATTGTGAAAATTTCGACAACTTCCTAATTTTATATAATAAAATTCATATATTTAGAAACTACACGAAACCCCAATCCGCTCTCGCTCGCTGCTACTAACGGGTCTCTGTTGATTTCCCTTCCTTTAGCTACTAAAATGTTTCAGTTCGCTAAGTTTTTGCTCAATGGATACAAAACACCCATGCTTTAGCACCTGGTGCAACGGCGCCGATTTTAAAGCCCGAAATAAATAGGCTTACTTTTTCTTCACTCGAATCATAATTACAAGAATCTGGATTTGAGTGAATCTAGATTTGAGTATCGTGTCGTAAGAAAAAAAAAATGAATCGGAAAAAAAGATTTCTAGTATAAATAAATTAACAGACCTGTGCATCAAACATGTTCATGTATTTGATACCGGATCCTGAGTCGACCCGGCCAGCATTTGGTTGGAAGAGACAGAATGCCAAGGTTTCAGGTCTTGGATCACTCTGATATGCAAAGAATGGGTATGGATTGATCATCAAAGGTGAACCATTTTCCTTGTGAAATTGCAGCAGAGCTTTCAGTGTGTCTCCAAATACTGGACTGAATAACCCGGAAGAAGGCGGGTCGGACTGAGACAAAATGGACATGGCGTGTACTGTTGATACCTTGATTCTCCCACCAAGGGAAGCTGAAGTTTCACGTAGTTAATCACCATTTTGGTTAAAAAATTACCACTTGCACATATTTCGGGACTATTATTTAACCATAGTACAATAGCTCCTTCTCAATTAAAATTACTACTACTATACACACAGCAAGATAATTACTGCATTCATTTGTATATAGGTTTAATTCATTTGCCCCCAAGTGAATGACACAATCACTTCTAACAAATCAAATAGTTTCTTTAACTATGATTTTCTTTGTTTTTTTTAAAGAAAGAAAAGACTCTTAGGACATACCAAAAGTACATGTAAAACTTGTGACTTAACATACCATGATATTTCTATGATTATAAAAGTCATCTCCGACCCTTACCTCTATTTGAGTAAATTACTTCAACCATTACTCCAAAAACAAAAATTTTATTTTATATTCTTCTCCCTCTTCATTATTATATTATTATTATCTTTTATTTTCTTATTTCTATTAAAGAAATTCTATCTTTTTTTCTTTTTACATATTCATCACATATATTTTTTATTCCTTTCTTATATAACCATTTGATATAAAATTAATTTATACCATAATTTTTTTTAAATAATATAATTTGTAAGCAAATATTATATATTATATATATTAACGGATAATCCAAATAAAAGTAAAATCATCGAGGTACAAGATAATTATACGCCAAAGTTAAGATGTACAATTAATATTATAAAGATATTACATAAATATAATTAGGTATATATAAAGAGATAAATTAGAAGAGTTAAATAATAAAAATAATAATAAAGTAATAGAAAATAATAATTGAGGAGATAATAATGTATTTTTCTCCAAAAACTAACTGCAGTACGGCAAAATGCAGCAGCTTTGGAGATGCCCTAAGAGCATGTTATTTGAAAAGTTTAAGGTTTAAAAATTCCTGATTTAGAAGCGTTTAAAGGAAAGGATATCATATAAAATGGACTAGATTGAGTAAGAATTATAAAGCTGTGACTTATAATATGTAACAATTGATTGGTACATTTGTTTTTCAAAAATTAAAAAATCTGTGTCGAATTTATAAAAAATTAGATGACTTGACTTCTAAATTCCGCGTAAGAAACAGCAGTCAAAAAAAAAAAAAAAAAAGAGTTCAACACCTACCAGCATTAAGGGCGTTTTGGACATTTTGCATGGCGGGCAAAAGTTGAGGAATAAGGTTCTGATCTCCTGAGGTCACGACTTCATTACCGACAGTAACAACAATAATCTTACTCGCCGGATAATAAGCCAACACATTAGAATTAACCCATTGGCCCGCGTAATTCGGGTCGGATGCAAGTGCCGGTATATCGCCATTAGCAGCGCCGATCACAATTCCGATGCCGGTATTCGCCAACGCTTTTATGATCGCCGGATCCGCCCCGTACAACCTCACCTTCTCAATCCTCGTCGACTGAATGAGCTTCACCGTCTCCGTCACCGGCGGGAGGTTATCGGCGAGTTGTCCATAGTTAACGCCGATAAAAGCTTGCGACTCTGAATTTCCAAAGGAATTTTTATAAGTGAGTGAATTAATTTCGAGATAGCTGAGTCGACTCAGTATTAAAGAACAAAATCGCATTGGAACTTGTTTTATCATAGACATACGCGTCATTTTCAGATAAAGACAATGAATTTGTATTACTTATATTATTACAATTTTACCTGTGTGTGCTGTCAAATTTGAACAATTTTGTGAACAAGTGTTCACTAACTCTGACAACACCGTAAGACAATTGAACTAATACTATAAATATTTTTAATGATCAAATATACAATTCAAGCAAAATTATACAGAGAAGAAAAGATGGAAGAAGAAGCTAAGGTGCTGAAAAGAAGCCAGGCTTTTTCCAGAAAGCATAAAAGTAAATATTCTCAGGAAAAGTTGGAAGACGAAAAGTTGATATTCACGTCTTAATCAGTGAAATAAAAGTGAACATACCTGCGGAAGAAAGAGATTGCAATAAAACAATGAAAACAAGGAAGAAACTCGAAAGCTTTTCTGTAGCCATTAAAGCTTAGTGCAGAGGAAGAAGAAGTAGAAGGATTTTTAACGGTAAAATGTGAGATTTATGGATTTCGAAAGTAGTATGAGAAAGTTTGGCCTCGTGGGGGTGGGGGTGGGGGTGGGGTCGGTGGATTTGGGGTCAGCTTATTTGTCAGTATAGAGAAAGTAGATTTAAGGAGTGAGGTTAGAGGGAATGAACGTGGGTGCAGTGGACAGTACACTAGTACAGAACAGAGAGTTTCGGTGTGTTTTCGTTTAGGTCTTGGTCTTTGTAAGGTGGATTACTTTGGTCAATATTTATATTACTCTACTATTTCAATTTAAATGAGTTAGTTTAATTTGGTACGGATTTAAAAAAGAAACTAAAACTTGTGAACTTAAAATTTTGTGAGGCCTGGACATTTGTGTAGTGTAAAAATTTCTCATTAAGAGTAAAATATATAAATGAAGAGTTTAAAATAAAATTATTTCTAAATTTAAAAATATGTTATTTATTTTGGAATATATTAAGAAAAAAGTAGCTCATCTAATTTGAAACTGAGAGAAAGTTTATTGTTTGACGTTTGGTGTGAAACCATGAGATAATTTGTCATATTTTGCTTTCACCTCCACATACCCGATTCATATGCGTGAAATTATGGTGACTAAATATGGTAAAAGAAGAAGAGACTTAAAGTAATTTCGAAAGACTTATAATTTCGTAAAATTCATGCAAATTACCAATGTAAAATGGGGCACTCTAAAAGAAGAACTATATACATACAATACGAGCCTGATTGGAAAGCACCTAGCAATTGGATTTGGATGTAATTGAGTGTAATTACATAGTTTGACATGTTTGTTCGGCAAAATAATTAATTATTCAGCATGGAATTAGGTGTAATATTGTAATTGGAGGGACGTAATTACACTCTCCAATTCTCAAGGAAAAGGTGAGAATTAATGGTAATTACACTGTGTAATTATAAGGTTGCCTTTAGATTCTTTCCTTTTTTCAAAATTTTAATTTATTTTCTTTATAACTTTTTATTTCTATTTTTAAAATTTTGTATTTATTTTTACCTTTGAATTTCTTGAAATATGAGAAATCATGGTATGTCTATTTGAGAAGAAGGAGATCGAGTGGTGGAGCTTAAGAAAAAAGGAAGAAGACACAATTTAAAATTTTAAAAAACAAATTGACATCTGACACAAAATTCTTCTGTTCAAGCGACTCTTCGTTGGGAAAAATACGCACTATCAACGTGGGCAAAGTAGTGTGTATTAGATACACTTTGGAAAGGTTGGGTGTGCAAAGTAATATTCGTTCTTAGGAAGTGTGTAACAGGGATTTGGATCATAATTCGGGGGTAACTTATGTATTTTGCCTAATCACAACGTTCTTCATACACATTTTGCTCCTAGCCAAGGGTCCGGTCGATGGCAGAACTATTGTTAAGCTATCCACATATCTTTAAATTTGTGTACAAATATAATTGTTATCCATTTTAAGGGTAAGCAAATATTGAATTGAGATGGGCTTAAATGGAGAATCATGAATAATAAAGATTCATATAATGAATTCCAACTTACTTGAGATTGAAGTTATTGTTGTATTTGTGTCTTAGTCATAATATAATGTAAAATATTGATTTTATTTATATGCTTTATAGTGGAAGAAAGTATTACTGTATCACAATTGAAATGAAAAGTCAGTTTTAGATAACATAATTTATGAATTTGTATTTTTCAAAATTATAAAACTATTGAGAATAATATTATTAACTATTGGTGAAATACCTAATATATTTGGATATTTCGACGGGAAAATGCGTTATTAAGAATTCAAAGGGTAGGGGAATTATGTCTAATAAAGAGACGGTTACCGGCTTTTTTACAAGGGATCCAATTACTTGTACGAGCAAAGGCAGACAACGAAAGGTAAGAAGGCGTGCTGGGATTAAAATAGTAAAGATGGTAGGAAAGGAAGTAGAAATAAGCTGTGGAAGTGCTTGATGCCCCAGTCTCGTGAGAGGAGGGGTAGAGGGAGACCTAAGAAGTCTTTGGGGAATCAGGCGAGACATGGCGCAGTTTAAGCTGACCAATGACATGGTCCTGGATAGAACGGTGTGGAGACAGAAAATTAGGGTGGAAGGTTAGTAAGTAGTCGTGAGTTCCCCTTTGTCATCCCGAGTTTGATAGTTTTAGTGCTAATCTAGTACCTTTTTTTTCCCTTAGTTTGCTGTAGCCGCGTGTCTTATTCTGTTTTTACTTACTCCCTCCGATTCACAATAAGTGACCAGTTTTCTTTTTTATTTTGGTTTAAAATAAGTGTCCAGTTATGAAATCAAGAAAGAATTCAATTTATTTATACAAAATAACCCCTATGTACATATCCCTAAAAGTTTTCTTACTCCTCACATTAAATGTTTAATTAGGGTTAGTTTAGTCATACTAGGTATTTTTGTATAAAATTTAGTATTTTATTAATGAGCGTGATAAAAGCAAACTGGTCACTTATTGTGAACCGGGGGGAGTAATTACCTTCGGTAATTCCGTAGTTTGCTAACAGGACTTCGTCATATTCTCATGTGCTGCCTTAGACTTCTGTCTAAATATATTATCTTGCTATTACTTGTTATCAGTACTCCTTTCATACCCTGTGTTGTTATCACCGATTTATTTTTCTAACAATTTGCCTTGCTATCACTTGTTGCCAGGCAGGGCTTACTTCATCTTCTTTAGCCGAGTGTCAATCAGAAACAATCTCTCTACCCTTCTAAAGTAGAGGTAAGACTGTGTATATCATACCCTCCCTAGACCTCACTTGGTGGGACTATACTGGATAGTTGTTGTTGTTGCTTGATTTTAAAATATAAGGAATGAATGTTAGATTTTAAAATATAGAGAATACATTCTGCGGCCAATTACTATGGTATTTTGCGTTATTTTATCCTAATAAACATAGCAAAGTAGAAAGTAGGCCATTGGCGTGGCTTTCATTTCAAGCAAATAGCAATTGAAGAAGTTTAGTTGAACCGTAATCCATTTTGCCCAATGAAGCGTAGAATCCCCGAAAGTGCACTGACTACTCACCCCGAAATGCTATAAACTCATGTTTTTTGTCGTCTTTTGTTGTCCCAAGATGTTGTCAAGTTTCTAAAAATACTTCTCCAACTTTAGAAAAGCATATCTGCTCCCAGAGCTCATAGGTCAGGTTAGTTCGCGTATTATAATTATCAAACTAAATTAGTTGTGGTTATTAAATTTAAAGACTAAACCAAATCAATAAAACTCAAGTTTTTCAATCTCGGTTTCTAGGATTTTCGGGTTTTCAGTTTTTTCAGAGTTTTTTTCGGTAAAATCTTCGTAGCACAAAACATATAACTTGTGCTCCAAATATTTCTTTAATCCTAATAAGATACAACTATATAAGGTGTTTTTCAAGAAAATAATATAAAATATGAGATATGTCATAGCATTATCCTAAAATATTCAACAATAAAGACAATAAAATCACGTAATATAAATATTGCTAATTTATTTTTGGTAATTAAAGTATTTTATTTACCAAGTAACAATATTTACAACTCATACAAACTATTACAAAATTTGCTCTATCGTATCACCTACTAGACATGAAGCCCGAGTTAAGAGATACCTATCCTTACTGCTACTACTGATTATACTGCTACCAAAACTGTTTCATGCTCTAGTTTACTTCAGGACACCAATTCAACTTAGCCATTGCTCTATCTAGATAAGGGAATTTAGTTTCCCTTATATGTATTTCTTGAATGATAAGACAAAGTATAGCATTATTTGTTCTTCTCTTCTTCTGAAAAATCACATTGTTCCTTTCTTGCCAACAGTGATATACTACAGCTGCTAACGTCATCCTACATATTGCTGCACATGCACTCTTTTCTTTGCTCACATGTGCCAGCCATGTTACTTCCTCCATTCCATATCTTCCTTGTTACCTCACAGTCAAAAAATATGTGTTGCACTGTCTCATTTTCCTTGTTACACAGTGAGCATGTTTGTTCTACAATTACACCCCATCTTTCTAGTCTCTCTTTAGTTACCAGTCTTTGCAGAATTGCTAGCCTTAGGATGAATGTTCACTTGGGTTGTCCCTGATTATTGCATACTAACTTCCTCCATGCCATCTTTTGGAATTCTCCTTGCAAGGCCTTGTATAGTTGTTTGATAGAGCATTTCACCATCTTCTGAACATCATCTTCAGAGAGCCCTTGTAACGACCCAGTTTGTCGTTACGTAAAACCTGCATTATAACTGTTGTTATTGACTCATTATAGATTGGTTATTCTATTCTTAATGTGTTAGAGTTGATAGGCTTGAAATCGGAATGGTTAAATAAGAACTCAGGCACTTAGTCCTTAAAAATAGCCTTAAGATGGAAAAAGTCAACTAAGAGTTGACTTATTGGTAAACAACCTCGGAATGCGAATTTTATGGCTCAGATAGCTTCGTTAGGTGATTTGGGACTTAGGAGTGTGTTCAGAATAATTTTGTGATGTCCGATGTAGAATTAGGCTTGAATTGGTGAAAGTTAGTTTTTGGCGATTCCACTCGGCAGTGGAAAATAGGCTATCGGGGTCGGAACAAGTTCGTAATATCATTTTGGACTTGTCTGCAAAATTTTAGGTCAAACGGAGTTAATTTTGATAGTTTCAGCATCATTGGTGAATTTTAGAAATTTCAAAGTTCTTAGGCTTGAATCCGATGCAAATTTGGAGTTTTGATGTTAGTTTTGGTGTTTTGAGAGTGCAACTAAGTTTGAATGATGTTATGGGATGTGCTGGTATATTTGGTTGGGGTCCCGAGGGGCTCAGGATTGGTTTCGGATGGTTAACGGACTCGTTTTAGCCTTGAAAATACTGCTGGTTTTCTGGTGTCAGTGCAACAAATTTTTACACTCTGCGATCGCATAAAGGGAGTCGCGATCGCATAGAGCATTTTGAGAGGGGTCAGTACTTACTCTCTGCGATCGCATAAGTATGCCCGCGATCGCAGAGAACGAGCAGGTTAGGCAGTGTGGTCGCGTGAGGTTTCTTGCGATCGCGTAGAGCGTTTGGGGCGCGTGGGGTCCGGCGGTCAGGAGTGTTGTGCGATCGCGTGCCTAAGGCTGCGATCGCGAAAGTCAAAACCCCTAACACTGTGCGATCACAGGGCCAAGGCTGCGATCGCGGAGAACAAAACCCTGGGCAGTGTTTAAATATTTCCTCCGCGACCTAAACCCCTTTTTACACCATTGTTGTACGGAAAAGAGCTCTTGGGGGCGATTTTGAAGAGGAAAATCCTTGTTCTTCATTTAGGTAAGTGTTTTAGTCATTAAAACTCGATTATGGGTGATTATAGACGATAATNGTTCTTTATATGTACGGACTCGTGGGAAGATGAAGAACACTTTTCTATAAAAATTTCTGAGTTTCGGGACGCGGACCCGGGGGTCGGGTTTTGCCCGGTTTCGAATTTTTGAGTAAAATCGATATCTTTCGATTGAAAATTGTTCCTTAAGCCCATATTGATGATAAAAATCTGAACTTGGTAGATTAGGATCCTTCGGAGGTTGATTCGAGAGGCAAGCGCATTGCGGAATAGTTTTCGGGCTAGTTTTGAGGTAAGTAATGTCTTTAAATCCTGTCCTGAGGGTATGAAACCCCGGACTATGCACCCTTTCACGGGTTTTGAAATAAAAAGGTGGAAACTTTGGAACATGGTTCCTAATTTGGGCGACTATTGAGTTGCGAAACCGATTTTTAAGCCTTTGCTTAAATAGTATTTATACATTATGATATGTTTTGGGCTGTAAGCCATGTTTGGGGCCTAGTGCCGATTTGTTTATCCTTTGGGGGATGTTTTTACTATTTTCCTCACTGCTATGTTATGATTTTTCACTCAGTCTTTTCTTCGAAATTGTTTTGACACTTAGAGTATTTTGATACTACTTCTTGAAAATGAAATACTGTTTTTGGGTCGAGAACCCGGTATATTTATGGCCTGAAGGGCAAATTGAGATTGTCTGACTGAGTGAGGTTGCTGGCCTATATTGTGAGGATGTTTTGATACGAGTGAGGCTGATGGCCTATATTGTGAGGATGATGTGATATGAGTGAGGCTGCGGGACTATATTGTGTGTGAATT
>ML267065.1:1620-12261 GCA_005239495.1 Nicotiana undulata | reverse complement strand
GCGGGTTCAACGTTAGGCGCAGTCACGGCCTAAAGGGTGGGAATTTGGGTCGTGACAGTTATGAAAATCCGTATCAAATCACCACTATTATCGTTAGCCCCACGGTGGGCGCCAAATTGTTTACCCTATTAAATTTGTATGCGGTTAAAGGATATGAGATTTATTTAATATGGATGATCTAAGAACAACAAATAATTAAGTTAAAGAAAAAAAATGAATGATCAAACCAATTATAATGTGATGATTAGGCCTGATCTCAAGTTAAACGCTGAAGTTCGGCCTCGATCGGACCCTCGATATAACCTCGAATGCAATTATAGAATATAATAACTGAGGAACACTTTGAATAGTAGCTAGAAGACAAAAATGAACTTTTATTGCTTTGATTTGCGTGTTAACAGTGTACCAAAATATAAGAAACTTTTCCCTTTATATAATTGGGTAATTTCAGTCCTAGTACAAGTCTAAATAAGGTAAAAATCTTCTTTTTCTAGTAAGTGTCGATTCGCATGTTGGTATCAGATAAGATTTGCACCGTAATATCCGGTTGAGGGCGGATATTATGACCCCTACTAGATATGCATAATTGTTCCCTGCGTATTCCATGGTCTAAAAAATATACTTGGTCTGGGTTCGTTATTTTTCCGTTCCCAATATCAAATACATCGTTCACTCCTCTCGAGTTCCGATACGAGGGGTCCTTCGGCCTTGCTTATAGTCGTGTCGAACCATGCTTCCATCTTGTTTACATATCGGGGAGTCAGGGAAAACTTTTCCCTAGATTTTACCTGTACATAGAAATGTTACTCAATCCACACGGATTACTAAAAAAAATATAGTTGAACAATATAGTACACATACCTTACCCTACCTTGTGAGAATAGAGTGACTGTTTCAATAGACCCTCAGCTCAGGAAAGTATAAGCACCACATTAATGAAAATATAGACAAGAAGGGACAACACCAAAAAGCCTTATAAAAGTAGAAAAAAACAACAAGATAGTAAGGTGATCAACAATGAAAGAAAACAACAGTTAGTCTTAAAAACCTACTACCAACATAAAGCGAGACTGCGTGCCAATACTATTGTTATTAACACTCTAGACTACCTACCTACTACCCTAATCCTCGACCTACATACCTTCCTATCAATGGTCATGTCCACGGTTAGCTGAAGTTGCGCCATGTCTTTCCTAATCACCTCTCCCCACCTCTTCTTTGGCCTATCTCTACCTCTCCGTAGGCCCTCCAATGTCAACCTCTCACACCTCCTCATCGAGGCTTTTGTGCTCCTCATCCTCACATGACCAAACCACCTAAGCCACTCTTCCCGCATCTTATCCTTAATAAGGGCTACACCCACCTTGTCACGAATAACCTGATTCCTAATCCTATCTAACGAGGTGTTCCGGCACATCCATCTCAACATCCTCATCTCTGCTACCTTCATCTTCTGGACATGAGCGATCTTGATTGGCCAACACTCAGCTTCATTCAACATAGTCGGTTTGACCACCACTCTGTAGAACTTACCCTTAAGTTTCGATGACACCTTTTTGTCACACAAAACACTTAAAGAGAGTCTCTATTTCATCCACCCCCCCCCCCCCCCCCCCCCCCCAATACGATGTGTGACATCTTCATCAATCTCCTTATCCCCTTGAATAATAGACCCAAGGTACATATTTTCTAAGGACAGTGATTTGTTGAAAATATTAAGTTTCTATAAATAAATTAGTACTTCCTATTGACTAATTTCAAAAGGCTTTAAGATTAATATTATCGGCTACTCATAGAGTAATGTAATGTATACCGGCTATTATAAAATAATGTGCTGGAAGAACCCAATTATTGAGTATCTGTTAATAAAGTCCCACATAAAAATAGAAAATAAAGGAAAGCTACTTATAAGGAGTTGATACTCTTAATGGTGTGATGCCTTTTGGGTAAAAGAAAAGGAAGTTACACTACTAAAAATTCGAGAAAAAGTGACCAAAGTTGGTCGCTAAACAGTGAAATAGCGACCAACAAGCGTCCAAACAGGCTTGGTCGCTTTTTCGTTGGTCCCTTTTCGTTAGAGACCAAGTTTGGTCGCTAAATAGCGACCACTTTTGGTCTCTAAGGTGAAAGGACCAAATATAACGGGTATCAACAAAGCCGACCAACATTGGTCACTGTAATATTTTAATAATATAAATTTAGCGACCAAAGTTGGTCGCTAAATTTAAAATTACGTTATTATTTATTTATTTATTTATTATATAAAATATAGCGACCAACTTTGGTCTGTAAAATAAATTTAATTTTTTAAAATCTGGACAATAGCGACCAAAGTTGGTCGCTTATGTATAAATTTTTTTAACTTTTTTTAATCCATAGCGACCAGAATTGGTCGCTAATGTTAACAAGTTGAATTTTTTTTTAATAAATTGCCGACCAACTTTGGTCGCCAAATTGCAGAAAAAATGTTTTTTTAAAGAAAATAGCGACCAAAGTTGGTCGCTTTTCTGGGTATTATTTTGGATGAAACTGCCTATTTTGGCAGCTACACCACCTGTCAGCATACCAAATCCTATTACAACAACAACAATAATAAGAACTACAACAACAACAACAATAAGAAGTACAAGAACACAACGACAACAATAACAACAATAACACAACAACAACATTAAAACCAATATTAAAACCAACAAAATAAAGTTCAATAGAACTACAAAATTAAACTAACAAAACTAACAAAACTAATAAGTTATCACTTATTACAAGGCCATTCGAAAAAGAACCAAAGTTCTATTGTCTAGTTGAAAGTGTACACAACTACTCAATGATTGTTTCATTCTACATCATTATCATCACCGTTTGTTGAATCTTCATTATCAAGACAGTGATGAGAAGGGTCCTTTTGTGGAGGACGAGAAGAACGACCACGGGGAGGACGGGAGGAACTACGACGGGGAGGACGGATGGAACGGTCATGTTCAAGGTGAGCCTCTGGCGATGTAACGACCCAGCCAGTCGTTTTGCGTGTTAGGGTCCAACTTCCTTAATTAAACCTTCCATAGCGTCTATTCGTGCTTTATGACTCGCGGGAGCGGGTGGTTCGGGATTTGCGAATGAATTGAATGGTTTAGGAACACTTGGTTCCTTAAGGTTGGCCTATTTGGCAAAGTTTGACTTCGGTCAACATTTTGAGCAACGACCTCGGAATTGAGTTCTGACAGCTCCAGTAGCTCCGTATGATGATTTTGGACTTGGGCGTATGTTCGGCTCGGGTTTCTGATGACCCGGGAGCGTTTTGGCGCCTGAAATGGAAATCAGGATTTCCTTAAGTTTAGAATTTAGCGTGGAACGGGACTTCATGCTATCGGGGTCCGAATGGAATTCCAGGATCGACAATAGTTCCGTGTAGTCATTTATGACTTGTTTGCAAAATTTGGGGTCATTCCGAGTAGTATAGACCTGTTCGGCGTAATAAAATGAATTCCAAAATTTCCAAGTTCTTAAGTTTGATTAATTTGGTTTTGGGGTTGAATTCTGAGTTTTGTTGTTGTTTTTCATGTTTCAGAAGTTCGAGTGAGTCCGTATCATGAATACAGACTTGCCGGTGCTTTTGGACAGGGTCCCGGGGAGCTCGGGGGTGTTTTAGACCCCTGGGAGCTAAGTTAGAAAAACTAGAAAATTTCCTGTCTCGTTTCTTTCTCTGCGATCACAAAGGGATGCTTGCGATCGCAGAGAGGGATTTCTTCTGGGCTATGTTTTGTTCTCTGGGATCGCAGACATCACCCTGCGATCGCATAAGTCTCTTCCCCACTCTCTGCGATCGCAGACCTCACTCCTGCGATCGCATAAGTCTCTTCCCCACTCTCTGCGATCGCAGACCTCACTCCTGCGATCGCATAAGCCTAACTCCTCACTCTCCGCGATCGCAAGCCCCATCTATGCGATCACATAGTGTCGTTTGGGGCCCAGGACCATTTGTTCTCCGCGATCGCAGACCTCCAACAGCGATCGCAGTGGTCTGGCAGCTTGGCCTCTGCGATCGCAGGCCTGATGCTGCGATCGCAGTGAAGGTTTTCCTGGACAGTATTTAAATGCCCAATTACGGGTTTCTTCTTCATTATTCAATACCCAACCTCCATTAGAGCTCCTCAAAGCTAGGGAAAAGCTGTCCAAGGTCAAGTCCTTCAAGGTTAGTATAATTTCCTCCCTAAATTAATCAGATGGACCAGCCTCCGGACCTGTACAGTCAAGTACAGAAAAGGAAAGAGAGTGTAACATGAGTACATATATATAAATATGTACCTAGTGAGTATCCCGTCTAATCTCGAAGAAGTTGTGACGAGAGGCGACTCGATATCCACTAAGGCCGAACAGTCGTAAAGTAAGCAGGATGTAAAGAAAACTGTAGGCAAGTAAATAAATAATCAAGTACATCAATATCCGGCATCAAATAACAAGCTCAAATCAAACAAGTTTGTTATCCGCCGTGGCGCACGACCCGCTCCCATATGGTACTCAATATCGCCGTGGTGTACGACATGATCCCACCCTGGTAGTCTCAATCTCGCCGTGGCGTACAGACTGATCCCACCCTGGTAGTCTCAATCTCGCCGTGGCGTAAAACCCGATCCCATAATATAATCAATCATCACTTTGCCGTGGCGTACGGCCCGATCCCATAATATAATCAATCATCACTCTGCCGTGGCGTACGACCCGATCCCATAATATAATCAATCATCAGTCTGCCGTGGCGTACGGCCCGATCCCATCCCGTGATTCTCTTATCACACTTAAATCAAGCCAGGTATCACAACGTTAAAGACAACAATACCAATCACACAAGTATACAAGTCATATTTATGCTACAACAGGAAAAAGAAACAATGAACATGCTGTGTCCTAACTACCCGGACGAAGCAGTAATAGCCACTACGTACGGACTCTCATCACTCGGTGCGTACGTAGCCCCCAAACAAGATCACATAGCAAACAAGGTTACCTAGAGGGACAATTTCCCTCTTACGAGGTTAGAAAGGAGACTCACAGGTTACATATTTATATATATGTACTCATGCTGCACTCTCTTTCATTTTCTGTACTTGACTATACAGGTCGGGAGGCTGGTCCATCTGATTTTCAGGCCGGTGCCAGATATTGACAGCATAGTCATACTTCACGGTGAGCTGCTTTCCTGACGACTTCCTAGCAGCACCCTGGAGTTTCTTTTTTTATGCTCTCTGTCTATTTCATTCAGATTGAGACCCTGCATATGTTGTAGTCATTGTATTCAGTAGTTTCCCGTGACACTCGTGACACTAGTTCCTGGCACACACGCGGTATATATTTGTGGGGTTTTGGGATGTATATCTATGTGTATGTTTTATTTCGGCCTTGTATCTACTATGATTTTACCTTCACACAAGGCTAGTATCATGTTAGTTGTTATAAACTGGTAATCATTGACTGGTTTGATCGAATGGGAAGGGTATCACTTAGTGAAAGTTATATCGGCTTGCCTAACCCCGCTGTTGGGTGCCATCGCGACCTGAATTAAGATTTGGGTCGTGAACAGGCGATGACTCGCGAGACCGGGGAATCGGAAAAGTTCCAGAAGCTAGGAGAGATTAGCTTGCATGCCAAGGTACTGAGCATCTCTAAGCTTCTCTCTTTCCTTGGACACTTGTGAGCTTTACCACAGTCTCCCGCATAGAGGAGAGGCTCTCCCCATCTAGTTGCTCGCCTTGTGAGGAAGTTCCTATTCCTTGCATTCCACAGTGATAGCGATGGAACTTCTTATTAGGAAGCGCGTATACCTTCCCATATTTTGCACCGCCAGCCGCCTGCATCCATAGTCTTTATGCATCCTCCTCCAAAATATGGATTGCCTCGCCCGACTCATTAGGTGGCTGACTGCGTATGAATTCCTCCACGTCAGCTGTGAAGCGATCCTATAAGAAAATTTATATTTAATTAGTACTTTAAAATTTATATAAGAGTAAATCAAAATACTTAATGAAAAGTGACAACTTACATGTACAGTCGATGCTCGGCCCTCGACCCACCTTTCTGGATCAGTCTCTTTCTTCTTCTTGACAATATGAGTCTCCTTGAATAACTCATCTTGCTTCATTGGACGACCCAACTTCTTTTCCTGAAAATTCATAAATTATAGTTAATAAATAGAATAGATATACTTTGAAAATTAAAATATATTAATAAATTACGTACCAATCTTCTTTTTATAGTCCCTTGGCTGATCGCACATCCAGTGTGCAAGGAGCCTCCCTTCTCGGATGCGCGAGCTTTCTATCCTTTTTCTCTCTTCTTTAAGAACTCTGCGGTAAGCTATTGCTTTTGCAAATCCTCCCATAAATGGTCAAGCAACCATCCAGGCTTATGGTTGTACAGTCTAGCGCTGGAGAAACTATGCTACAACCGCTTCCGAGCCTTAAGATTAAAATTTGCAGCCACCTCCGCGCTATAGCGGTGTTCCCATACACACTTGCTCTGTATTTCAAAAGTTAAATATTGTATGAAAATATCATAAATATAAATAATTATAAAGCTTAAAAGAAAATTTATACCTTAAATTCATTGAAAATTTGCTCCTTCAGCGAGAATGGGAATTCGCTCCAACTCGTATAAGGGGCATCATAAAGCTTTCTGGTGGCTTTGGTGATTATCCTCGTAGTAGTGTTACTCGGTATGAACCTGCAATTTAACAAAAAAAACACATTAATATATTAGTACAAATTGTACAAAACAATAAACGTAAAAAAATCAAATTACTCTTACCCATCACCCTCAGGGACTATGATGATCCGCCATACTGATCACGATGCAACTCCTCGTCATCATCAACATCATCGTCGGAATCAGGTACATTATATGCATGTGTGGAAGGTGTAGGGGGGTCAGAGCTATTATCTCGCAGGCGAAGGCCTGCAAGAGATGGAGTCACTGATGAAGATGGTTGTGATCCCTGTGACTGCGACATCGCGGGATCGACCGGAAGCGGCTGTGATACTGATGCCTGTGACCCCCATGGCTGTGACACCCATGGCTGTGACACCCGTGGCTGTGACCCTAGTGGCTGTGACCCGGATGGATGTGAGACATGTGCTCGAGAGGCAGCTGGACTGTATGATGGACGTATAGTCCTATGGCCCTGTGCTGAAACACCCGGTGTCTGCACAAAGATGTAGGGCTGGTGATGCTGTGGCGCCTCATAATATCCATCAGGTGGAGGATAAGACATAGGCGGATATAATGACAACTGTGAAGAGGGTGGAAAAGAGGGATGATTATCTTCTACCCTCCTCTTTCCCTTCTTAGCCTTTCCTTTACCCCGAGAACCAGTAGGGTAATCGTTACCTCGACCCTTGCCTGTCATCTGCATAGTACAATACATATTTAGATTGAAACATATAATAAAATAGCTATAAAATGAGAGTTATTAAAGAAACCAACTTTTTAAAGCTCATCGACGTATTGTTCCTCGTCGGAGAATTCTTCTTCCGAACTAGTTTGAGCTTCATCAGTTGATTCTTCTTCCTCATTTTCTATAATTGTTACTTCATCTATGTCAACTTCTTCCAATATGTGTGCAGGATGTTCCAAATCATTTTCTAAAAGTTCGTCCACTATTTGGTGAACACTGGAGATATCGTTTTAGTAAGCAACATCTAACACATTCTCGACTTTCACCCTACCTACAAGCTTAGTTTTAATTACAACCCACCAATCAGACTTATTCCGCCGCAATGAATAAGGAGCATAATACACTTGCCTAACATTATGTGCAATAATGAAAGGATCATAGCGATCATACTCCCTCGTATGATTAACCTCAATTATGTTGTATTGGTTGTGTACTCTTGTACCTCTTGTTGGATGTGGGTCAAACCACTTGCATCTAAAGAGTATCAATTTCTTATATGGCCAACCTGTATATTCTAGTTCAATTATTTCTTTGAGCACACCATAATAATCAATATCTCCAACTTGGTTGCCATCACCTCCTTGAACCCACACCCCGCTGTTGTTGCTATTTTTATTTTTAGAGCAATCCTCTGTATGAAACTTGTAACCATTCACAACGTACTTAGACATTGTTCTGACCTGAAGCCCAGGTCCCCAAGATATATCTTTCAAAAATTGATTTACACCATTATTTGGTTCATTTACCTACATATTGTTAAAAAAAATTCATAAGTTAGCGTAACTTCCAAACATTGTTTACCTACATAGTGTTAGAATATTATATGGATAAACTTACAACTTGTTTGAACCACGTATCAAATCCCGTATATACAGCCTCATGGCCAAATTAACCCACGAAATGACTGTGACACATCAAATATTTTTAGTAGTTGCATTGAGATGTAATCACATTAAATTTTATATTTTGATAACTACTAAATCAATACTTACTTGAGAAATGGTGTAACTTCGGGGCAATTTAGTAACACATGAAGTGTAGCTGACTTGTACTCCATATCACTCAAACTTCTCTTTCTAACATCCTTAGAACATCGGCCTGGTTGATTGAATATGGACATAGGCGGATATAATGGATCATTCACACATTCGACCGTGTTCCTATTGGGCCTATTCCTAGCACATCTCACCTTACTCTCAAAATAATAAGAGCAAAAATGAGAAGTTTCCTTTGCAAGATAAGCTTCGCATATAGATCCTTCTATCCTATTCCTCTGCTTAACAAATTGTTTGCATTTGCCAATTGTCCTACATAATTTCAGGTTAGCCAAGAACATTCTAATAACACAGAAATTTACATGAAACTTATAATATTACCTCTCAAAGGGATACATCCATCTGCATTGAACAGGCCCTCCAAGTCTTGCCTCGTGTACAAGGTGGATTGGAAGGTGTTCCATCACATCAAAAAAACCACATGGAAATATCTTTTCCAGCTTCGTAGATGTTACACGAATGTTCTGATCCATCCGGATTAGGTTTTCTTCCCTTAATGTGGAAGAACACAAGTCCTTGAAAAACAAACTAATCTCTGTGATGGGTTTCCAGATTCTTTCAGGCAAACCACAAAATGCAATAGGCACTAAGGTCTCCATGAAAACATGACAGTCATGACTTTTCAAATGGCTCAACTTCCCTACCTCCATATCAACTTTTTCTCCAAGATTCGACGCATAACCCTCGGGCATATTCAATTTCGTTACCCAATCACAAATTTGCCGTCTTTCCTCCAAAGTGAATGTATAACTTGCTTTGGGCTTGAATATCTTACTATTGTTTTCTGTTTGCAAGTATAATTCAGGTCGCCTGCAATATTCTTGTATATCCATTCTAGCCTTCGGGTTATCCTTTGTCTTACCTTTAACATCCGTCACTGTGTTGAACAAATTGTCAAAATAATTCTTCTCAATATGCATGACATCAAGGTTGTGACAGAGAAGATTATCCTTCCAATAAGTCAACTCCCAAAATATACTCTGTTTCGTCCAATTATGACTATGGCCGTATCTGAGGAATCTATAAGGTGGAGTTTCAGTCCATTTACTGAAGTTCTGGACCCTCTCCCAAATTTCCTCACCTGATAGTATCGGAGGTGGAGAATCAAACTCCATTTTCTTTTTTTTTTAATGCATTTTTCATCCTTCTAAACTCATGATCAAGAGGCAAGAATTGACGATGACAGTCAAACCATGATTGCTTTCGGCCATGTTTCAAAGTGAACGCTTTAGTATTTTCCATGCAGTACGGACAAGCTAGCTTACCGGCAGTCATCCACCCAGACAACATTCCATACGCAGGGAAATCGTTAATTGTCCACATTAAATTAGCACGCAAATTGAAATTCTGCTTGGTTGATATGTCATATGTTTCAACACCATCATACCATAATTGTTTTAGCTTATCAATCAAAGGTTTCAAATATACATCAATCAAACTTTTCGGATTACGTGGACCGGGGATAATAAAATTTAAGAATATATATGGACTAGTCATGCACAACTCGGGTGGTAGATTATAAGGTGTAAGAAAGACATGCCAGCATGAATATGGTGTCGCAGATACAGAAAAAGGCATGAAGCCATCCGCACACAGACCCAACCGAATGTTCCTTGGTTCACTAGCAAAATCTGGATATGTCCTATCAAAGTGCTTCCAAGCTTCTCCATCTGAAGGATGACACATAACACCAGGTGGTCTTCTATTTTCAAAGTGCCATCTCATATGAGAAGCAGAACTGTTCGATGCATATAACCTCTTTAACCTAGGTATAAGAGGTAAATAATGCATCGCCTTGATAGCGACCATATTCCCGCTGGAAAGCCTCTTGTAACGAGGCTTGTGGCGAAATTTACAACTGTTTAAATCTGCATCATCTTTATAATATAACATGCAACCACCTTCACAACAATCAATTCTCATTGACGAAAGTCCTAACTTAGAAACCAATCTCTTTGCCTTATAGAAATCACCAGGTAAGTTGATATCAGGGTCAACTAGTTCACTCATAAGGTCAATGAAAGAGTCCATGGCTGCTTGAGAAATATTCCAATCAGATTTTATACTTAGTAATCTAACTGCAACAGACAACTCAGAGAGCGGACGTCCTTCCTTTAATGGACGACTAGCTTCCTCTAA
>ML267063.1:40483-130310 GCA_005239495.1 Nicotiana undulata | reverse complement strand
GAACTAGTGTCACGAGTGTCACGGGCATACTAACAGGATAACCAAAAGATAGAATGTACAATCACACTGTCTGAATAAATAAACGGGAAACAAAAGTAAATGAAACTCCATGGTGCTGCTGGGGAATCGCCAGAAGAAGCAGCTCACCGTGAAGTCAGGTCCGCTACGGTCAATATCTAGCTCCGGTCTGATAACCAGATGCACCAGCCTCAGAACCTGTACAGTTAAGTACAGAAGTGCAACATGAGTACATATTAAATAAATATGTACCCAGTGAGTATCCCGTCTAATCTCGAAGAAGTAGTGACGAGAGGTCGACTCGACACTCACTAAGGTCCAACAGTATAATATGCGACAGGATATAACAAAAAAAAAAGTAGGCATGTAAGACAGTAAGCAGTAGTTACGTATAAAGCACAGGAATCAAAGTAAATACTGGAACAAATAACAATGGCCACTTCCTTTCCCCTAAATATCTAATACAAGTCAATATTCATGAAACAGTGCCAAATAGTCATGCGCACACAGGAATAACATAACCGGTCGGAGTCATAAGAATAATATCTATGCACTGCCGAGGATCGAACGACCCGTCCCATAAGTGGATTCTTACCATAGTCATGTCTGCGCACTGCCGAGGGTCGAACGACCCGAACCATAAGTGCGTCTTTCAAATTAATAATATCTATGCATCTTTTAATCCACCGTGGCGTACGGCCCGCTCCAATGAGAGTGGGGGTAAAATCACACATCGCTCGCGGAATGTAAATTGTGAAGCGGTCACATGCACACACAATAACTTTTAAAACTTACTTTCCATAACCAATTCCTTTCAAATCAACAATTTCCATAAAATCTTAGAGAAACAGTACTATACATAACATGGTCTCATAGCATATATGGCATTACAAGGAAGCATATAAGGCATTACAAGGAAGCGTATAAGGCATACTATGGCCTAACTACCCGGACATAACAATGACAGCCGCTACGTATGGACTCTCGTCACTAGGTGCGTACGTAGCCCCCAACCAAATTACACATAGCATTTAAATTACCTAGGGGGACAATTCCCTCTTACAAGGTTAGAAAGGAGACTCACCTCGTGTCGAATCTACCTCTCGGACCGCGAATGCGCCCGAAACTCCGAATTCTACACCCGAGGACTCGCAACTAGCCAAAAAGTGTACAATTATATCAATGAATGCTCAATGTGGGGAATTTATCCTATTTATTCAATAAAATCATCATTCTTGAAGAATTCCAAAAATTCAACCCCGGGCCCGCACGCTCGGATTCCGAAAATTTCTCGAAGGAATCACTCACCCAAAGCCTAAGGATCATTAATATGTAGTTCCTACTTGAATTCATAAAATTAAACGGACAATTCGCTAATTTCCTCAAGAACCCTAAATTTACTACCCAAGTCTCGATTTTCAATGACCTAGTAGTTAATCCCATTAATAATTCATGTATTAAACTAGTAATAGGGAGGAATTAACTTACCTCTGCAGTAGCTAGGTCGTGGTGTTTTCTTCCCAAGCTCACAAGTCTCTAATGGAGGTATGAAATGAAAAGGGATGAAGAAATCCCGTATTTTAAAGAATATATACTGCCTGGCCTATAGGGGTTCCGCACCTGCGGCTCGAGGACCGCACCTGCGGTCTCGCGCCTGCCAGCTGGGGATCGCACCCGCGGAGTTGGACGGGAAAGACTGGGCCCGCACCTGCGGAGCTAGAGACCGCACCTGCGGCTACGCTCCTGCGGAATTGGATCCCCCCTACGAGATTCCCGCACCTACGAGTGGGCAACCGCACCTGCGGTCACACCAGAAACAGGTGCACCAGCAGTTATTTTAGCTGGTTTTTGACCTCGTGTGGTGTCCGGGAGGCACCTGGGCCCACCTGAGCCCTCGTCCAAATATACCAACAAGTCCTAAATCATAATACGGACTCGCTCGAGCCTTCGAAACGCCCAAAACAACGCAAAATCTCAAAATCACACCCCAAAACCCCTAAAACCATAACTTTAAGAACTTCAAGTTCTTGATTTCTATAACGATGGGCTGGACCGACCTATACATTTCGGAATGACATCAAATTTTGCAGACAAATCATAAATGACATAACGGAACTATTCCCGGTCTCGGAATCACCTTCGGACCTTGATAACATAAATTCCCGTTTCAAACCAAATTTCAAACTTAAGGAAATCCTTATTTCTATATTGGGCGCCGAAACGCCCCCGAGTTATCGAAAACCCATTCCGAACATACGCCCAAGTCCGAGATCATCATACAAAGCTACTGACACTGTCGGAAGTCGATTCCGAGGTCGTTTGCTCAAAAAGTTGACCGAAGTCAAACTCGGCCAAATAGGCCAACCTTAAGGAACCAAGTGTTCCTTTTCTGCTCAAAACACTTCCAAATTCTGAACCACCAGTCCCTGCAAGTCACAAATCTCAAGAAGCCGCTCTGGGAAGTCTTATTTAGGAGAACGGGGTCCGATAACGTAAAACGATCGGTCGGGTCGTTACAAATATTTTTAATTTTTGATTTTATCTATTAGACTAGAGTTACATGGACCTATTCATATTATGACTTTTCTTATCATAATATAAAAAACTTTCACATCTCAAATTTAAATAAGTTTTACAGTTTTTTTCTATGATAAAAAATCCAAATTTGTTTTCTCTATTTTTTATTTTATTTTTGATATTATATTATTCAATACATAATATTATTACATTGACATGTGGATTTTTATTAGCTTGTTTGAATTTAATATCTAGTTTTACCACACTCATTCTAATATAATATAGATAAAATTTTAAAAACTTTCTCAAATTCAAATAAATTTTATTATTCTATTTTCTAAATTTGACTGCATTTTCAAAAAATTATGTTATTCTTTCAAACTGAAACTAACTGGATTCAATTCAAATATTAATCGAAAAAAAATTCTTAATTGTTTAAACCCATTATATCTGAATGTTGTAGTAATATTTATTTATAAAATACTCGTTTGTCAGATTTATCAATATTAATATGACATTATTATTCTTGTTATTAAAATATTTTTTACTAATTATTTATGTTTTTTCTTACCCTATAAATAATTTATATACTTTATGTAAGATCTTATTTTGTCGCTTGAATTTATTTAATTTTTAACTTAATAAATCTTTAATATCTTAAGTAAATTTTAATTTTATTTTTACTTGCTCCAATGTATAAATAGTCACATGTTATCTCAAACTACGTCATTCTATATTTCTTTATTATTTTTTATTATAATATTTAGTTAATTTTTTATCTTAATATTTCTAGCTAATATAGGAAAAAAAATCTATGGGTGGATCAATATAGATATAAATATAGATATAGCTACAAATATACATATAAATATAAATTTAAATGTAGATATATAGATTAGATTTGTCTAAGATTTATTTAGATAGAATATAAGATTTATTAAACTACTTCCATTAATTATATTTTCATTTATAATTCAAGTTTTTAATGTTGTCTTAAAATTGCCAAGTGACTTATTTTTAGCTTGCCACTTGGTTTAACCACAAGCTTCACTACTCTCCTTTTAATATAATATAGATATAGATTATTGTGACTTATTATTTATTATGTTGTTTCTAAATGTGACACTACTAGAAATTTGGCTAAAACTAATAGCGGATGATTGATCGATAAAAAATTGACAGATTTTTCAAAATAATTTTCTCCATTTTCTTTACGAAATCGACCAAATTCGGTTGATCTTTTTGGCGCCAAAATGTAGGATATTATTTTTACGTCTCGAAAAAAATTCCTTTTCAAGAAACCGAGCAACTTCGATTGATTTTTCATCAAAAATAAATTAAAATTAATATTAAAAAAAACAACTAAAATCGATCGATTATTT
The DNA here is from genome assembly GCA_005239495.1 of Nicotiana undulata. Classification (NCBI taxonomy): domain Eukaryota; kingdom Viridiplantae; phylum Streptophyta; class Magnoliopsida; order Solanales; family Solanaceae; genus Nicotiana; species Nicotiana undulata. Next base: position 126,393 of record ML267063.1, on the reverse strand, counting down.
CGGTCGGTCATTTTAAAAAACCAATCAAAATTGGTTGATAATTTTCATTTCTTAACAAAATCGACTAAAATCGGTCGGTTATTTTCCAGTGAAATACAATTAAAGAGTACAAATAAAATAAAAGAAAGTCTAAAACTGGAATACACCAATGGTCAAGTGGTAGAATAATACCATGCCACAGTACAAACCTCAGTTTGATTTCGAGATGGAGCATTGTAATGACCTTATCGGTCGCTCCGTGAGTTTAGCCCAGTTTCCCATGTTTCTTCTTTATCACATGTTGTATAACCTATTTATGTTGTGTCGGGTCAGTTGGTTCAGGTTCAGAGCGATCGTGGTGAGAAATGAGACACTTAGTCTCTTAAGTTGGCCTAATGGTTAGAAAAGTCATTGGGAAGTTGACTATTAGGTAAACGACCTCGGAATGTGGATTTTATGGCTCGGATACCTTCTTTAGGTGGTTTGGGACTTGGGAGTGTGTTCAGAATATGGTTGTGAGGTCCGGAGTAGAATTAGGCTTGAATTGGTGAAATTAAATTTTTGGAAAATTCCGGTCGACAGTGGAAAATTAGCTATCGGGGTCAGAATGGAATTCCGGAAGTTGGAAAAGGTTCGTAGTGTCATTTTGGATGTGTGTGCAAATTTTCAGGTCATTCGAACGAGGTTTGGTTAGTGTCGTCATCGTTGGAGATTATTGGAAGTTTGAAGATCCTTAGGCTTGAATCATTGGTTGATTTGATGTTTCGATGTTATTTTGGGTGTTCCGAGGGTTCGACTAAGTTCGACTGGGCATTTATGACTTGTTCGTATTTTGGTTGAGGTCCCGGGGCCCTCGGGATGAGTTCGGATAGCTAACAGGGAGTTTGAAAGTTGGAATGTGCAGCTGAAGCTGCTGGTTCTATTGTAACCGCACCTGCGGTTAGGGGAACGTAGGTGCGAGACCGCAGACGTGGAGAGACGATCACAGATGCGGTTTTGGCTAGGATGGAGGAGGAGCCGCAGATGCGGAAGAATGACCGCACCTGCGAAGCCGCAAGTGAGGTAGGTGGAGTGCAGGTGTGAGATTTGACCACTTAATGATTTTCGCAGGTGCACACCTGGGACCGCAGGTGCGAAGAAAGGAGCCGCAAGTGCGGTTTCCCTGGGCAAAAAGTATATAAAGTGGCCTTCGCTAAATTTTAGCCATTTTCCCACCATTTTTGTTCGGGTTTGGAGCTTTTGAAGAGAAAATTGAAGAGGGATTCGTGGGATAACACCCTGAGGTAAGGAGTCTTAACTCACTACTCGATTATGATGATTTCTACCTGATTTTACATGAAATTTATGAGGATTTAGGGTTAAAAGTGAGGAATTAGGGCTTGAGATTCTAGACTTTGAATTGGGGATTTGAGGGGCCATTTGAGGTCCGATTTTGATGTTCTTGGTATGTATAGACTCGAGGAAGGATAAGGATTCTTGTGGTGTGATTTTTATCGAGTTCTGAGATGTGGGTCCGGGGGTCGGGTATGGCCAATTTTGGGATTTGTGCTTAATTTTGATAATTTTCGAATGGGTTTCGTCTCCCTAGCATACATTGATAATATTAATCTGGTTTTGGTTAGATTTGGAGTGATCAGAGGCCGATTCGAGGGGCAAGAGCATCGCGGATTAGTATTCAGACCGGTTTGAGGTAAGTAACGATAGTAAATCTGGACCTGAGGGTATAAAACCCCGGTATTTCATATTGTTTTGATAAATGAGGTGACGCGCATGCTAGGTGACGGGCGTGTGGGCGTGCACCTATAGGGATTGTGACTTGGTCCGTCCCATAGCGACTATTACACTGCTTAATTGAATCGAAATCATATGATATCCTGTATTTTAGGGATTTATACTATGTTTTGGGTTGTACGCCATGTTCGGGGCCTTGTGCCAACCTGTTTAGACCCTCAGGGGTATTTTAACTACTGTCTTCACACTATTTTGATAGAAAATATGAACTCAGTCATGCTTTATACATGTTCACTGTTTATTACTATTTATCACCCTGTTTTAGAATATTGAAAGATAATTTGGGCTGAGTCCCCGTGATTGTGATGAGTTGCCCGAGTGGCTGGCGAGGATGGCTGACTGAGGTCGAGAGCCAGACTGGTGAGGATAGTTAGAGATCGGGCTGCACGCCGCAACACTATATACATCTAAATATGGATCGGGCTGCATGTCGCAATAATATAGCGCTTGGGCTGTAGGATCCCCTGCCGGAGTCGGTACACCCCCAATGAGTGCAGTCGACTATTATGGATCGGGCTGCACGCCGCAGCGGGTTGGTTACTATTATGGATCAGGCTGCACGCCGCAGCGGGTTACTATTATGGATCGGGCTGCACGCCGCAACGGGTTATTATATGGATCGGGCTGCACGCCGCAACGGTTGTTATATGGTACCTTATGAGTGAGAGTGCCGAGTGTGAGCATTGACTTATGAGAGTAGAGTCATGAGTGACTGAGAGGCTTGCCCGAGAGGCTTTATTTGTGAGTGACAATGTGCCCGAGTGGCTGATATTTTTATGAAACTACTGTTTTCATTCTTTTTACATTAACCCTCTAATGGAAACGTTGAGCAAATATTTTATTTGAGATTGTAAACGGAAAACTGTAGTTTTTATGAAATATTCGAGATGTGGATTTCTGACTCGATTAAAAATTACTTTCACTGTTGCTTATTATATGGCTTTACCTGTGTTTTAGACATCGTTGGCTATTATTATTGTTGAATGCTTAAGAAACGAAATTATTATGAAAAAAATCTGATATTTATGTATTAAATGGAAAATCATTATGTTATTTTCAGTGAATTGGCTAGCCTAGTATCACGATAGGCGTCATCACAGCTAGTTAGATTTGGGGTCGTGACAAGTTGGTATCAGAGCCTAGGTTACATAGGACTCACCGGTCATGAGCAGGTTTAGTAGAGTCTTGCGGATCGGTACAAAGACGTCTGTATTTATCTTCGAGAGGATGCAGAACCCTTAAGAAAAATCTCACATTCTTGAATTCTTGTCGTGCGAATCCATTTATTCAGCCAACAACGTAACTCTTTGAATTCCCTTCATGTATTCGAACGCGCACGTGAGCGCTCGGTAACAGCTGTGCATCGACGGCTTGTGACTTCCATGAATGGGATGTGATTTTTAGCATGTTGATAATGGGCCAGTCTGGAGGACTTGAGTCCGGATTTTTTTTGTGGTTTGAGTGCCGAGATTTCGTTTGTGGATGCACATGTTTGGGGACTTATATGTCCGTTTGTGTCCCTATTGATGGGACTTTGTGACTAGATGACGATGTGGTGAGTGTGATCTGATAGTGAGATGTGTTCATATTGCTTGATTGTGACAAAAAGGGATTGGCTGAATATGTAGCAAGAACTATTGAGTGTTTGACTTCTGTCTGAAGTTAGCATATGGCCTCGAGTTGTGAGTGTATTGGAAGACCTCTCATGTTGTTTAGATGTGGAGTGAAGCGGATCTTTCTGTTGTGTTATGAGTTCCTGGTGATGTCTTTTGGGTTGGTGAATGCCCCAGCAACGTTCATGCATTTGACAAACAACATGTTTCAACCGTACTTGGATTCCCTTGTTATTGTGTTCATTAATGACATCCTAGTATATTCTCGTAGCCAGGAGGAGCATGCTCAGCATTTGAGAGTTGTATTGCAGAGATTGAGGGAGGAGAAGCTTTATGAAAAGTTCTCTAAGTGTGAATTTTGGCTCAACTCAGTAGCATTCTTGGGACACGTAGTGTCCAGTGAGGGTATCCATGTGGTCAGATGAGTGTGGGAAGAGCTCCCAGGAGCTCAAGATTTTCTTTGAGCACAACTCCAGTGTTAGTTCTACCATCAACTTCAGGATTCTTATAAGGCATATTGTGATGCCTCGAGGGTAGGCGTTGGTTGTGTTTAGATGCAGAAGGATAAAGTGATAGTGTAATAGCTACGATTTTTGGAAGGGTATAGAGAGAGGTCATTTTGAGGCTAAGCAGGCGGGGCTATTTCCCGAGGGGTGTCCTGAGGTGGTGTGATCCTTAGGTGGTTTTGTAGCAAGTCCTCTTTTATTAGTAATCGATATATGTTGCAATTTAAGTTTAGATCACTTGTGGGAGTTGGCATGACCATTACAATGGTGAATGCGAGATTTGCATACGATTTGAGGTGTTAGATGGTTTGTGTCATATAAGCTTATGAAGGATTTAGTTGAATCTCACCACAGTATGGTGGCAGTGATAACCTATGAGCATTGTGAGTTATTGTTTGTCCTAATATTTGGCTTTGAGCCAAGTGGGGGAGTCCGTTAATGGTGAGTTGATTGCACTATTATGTGTTGTATTGGTTTCGGTTCGAGGTATATTGGTGAACCAGATATAACCTGTAGATGTGGAGTTTGGGAATGACTCGAGTAATAGAAATTCTTCGATACAGGTTGTAATGTACTCTATGGGTAAATGGATTTTATTGAATGATTGAGTTGTAATTGTAAAAGGTGTAGTGTGTGCAGTGTATGAATTTGCTTGTTACTTCAAGTGTGTGGATTACTTTCCTAGTATGTGGTGTGCAAACAGGGTCAGGTCGTTCTGTCTTCTTGGTTAGTGTAATTGAAATTTGCGTAGAGTGGATGACTCTCGAGAATGGTTCTGACGGATTCAAGGTTATATGTAGCAATTGAGGATCTTCAAGGTGTGAATTGGGCTAGAACTGAGATTACGTGGAAGGTGTCAAGGCTTGTGTGTCCCTACATTATCATGGATTCTATCTATCAGTATTAGGAAAGTGAAGGTAATGGTTTCATATTCGCAGGAAGTCTCTTCAAGGTAAGTATTTTGAATGTGGCACTTTTGGGGATATTTGAGAGGGTATTCAGCGGCTTATGAGCCTTAGACGGTACAGTCTTATGCTTGGGTCTCGTGTGGTGATTCTAGGTTGAGAATTGCAGTATTATGGAAAGGAGAGGTATCAATTCGAAGGTGATTCAGAAGGAACTTGGATTAATATGACAGCTTGGTAGTAGGTTGGATCGGCATAGTAAGGGGTATGATTAGTCCCTTGGGTGCTTATGAGGTAGTGAACTTTTACATGTGTTTCTTAGCAATGCTCTTGGGTTTTGGTGACCTGCGTAGCTTGGTCGAGTTAGAAGGGTTCAGTCCTGACGGTTTGGTGTTGTACAAAATGGGATTCAGATAGTTCCTGATGGTTTCTACCACGGTTAGAGATGTATATTTTCTACTGGCGTGAGGTGCAGGTGATGTATAGTGCTTTTACTTCTAAATGGGATCAACTGTAAAGTTCTTGGCTAGTTGGGTACGTTGCAGCTTGTGGCTCGGAATGGATCATGAAGTTCCCATACTTATCATAGGATGGCATGGCGTATGCGGTATGTTGGGTAGAGTTGAGATTTGCATATGTGAGGTCACGGTTTAGTTCTGGAAGGAAGGTAAAAAATTCTTAGACAGCATTGGCAATTTTAGACGACTAGGTAGATGATATCACTATTGGGTGTCTTGATGAGGGTATACATTTCAGAAAGGGCAATGTGTGGAGTTAAAGGTGCTTCATTGGTATTGCGACGCTCTCTTGTTGGATCGACTGCGGATATTCAAGGTTGCTTGATGGCACGACAGAATTATAGGGGTATTCCTCGTGGAATGATTGAGTATTAGAGGTGTGTTATTTATATTCGAGCGGTGGAGTTGGGATCAGATATGGTAATTTGTGCGCTTCATGGACTTCGATACTGAGAGTTCTCATAAACAGATTATTTTGTGGTTATGGATTGGGAGGATACGAGCAAGCCAGTCAGATGTTAGCAAATGCCATGATTCAGTCATTGTGAACCTTCAGAGAGTTATCTATTTGTTGCGGGTGACTAGAGTTGATTTAGGGTCCATTAGTAGGCCCAATATGGGTGTGTGTTCTGCACCAGGTCGGAATTGTTGACTCCAAATTGCTATTATTGAGAGATGTACCATTTGACTGTCATTGAGTTTATTCGTGTTCTAGAGTGATCTATGAGTTACCCTTCGGTGTTGCGAGGAGTAGTGATTGTTGGTTATAGGCACATATGGTGTGGTTCTAATTGGGCTTTATACCTGGATTTGAGTAAGGTAGAAAATTCAGTGTTGCGGGATTGAGACGTATTGGTTATGTTCTTTCGGGTTTGTGTGGCATGGTATCGTCCGATTTTCCCGTGGTTATGGCAATTCACTTTGAGTACTTGATGTCGAATTTTGCATGGTTATTGATTTTGAGTAAAGGGGCTTGAGTATTCCATGTGGACCAGCGTTTGGATAGGATCGCACATTGTAGCGGAGTTATGTGGAGGTATGATCCTTGGTGTCAGGTTCGTGTGTTTTGATTTTTATGATGTGTGCCAGGCTTATATCATGGTGTTGTGATAGTAATTGTTAATGGAAGGATAGTCCTCTCGTGTGAATCTTTTCTATGATTTGAGTTTGTGGGATGTTTCTATTGAGTGCACGAGTTGCACATGTTATGGGTTTGAATTGTATTGATGCGTCATGTCATCAGAGTGGTCGTGTTGGATGAGAAGAGGTCATTGGGCCTAGAATGAATACTACCAGAGTTGACTACAACATGGTTGGAAGGATGATATCGGAAGTTGGCTTAGAAATCTGCTATAGTTCTTGTCAGAGAAAGGGGGAGCTCCATGACTGGCTGATCGGACGAATGGTTGCTAGTTTTTACGTGTTTCTTCCATCATCGGCTGTATATGAAAGTGTTAGAGCGAGGCATTGCTTGATAAGAGGTATGTACCGGTATTGGGTTGTTTTGAGCAGCTATTGTGGTTAGGACTTATCGCTATGAGTGTTTGAGTCATGCGGTATATTACGTGATTACATCTTGGGTTACGGATATGGATTGATACAACGTGTACAGACTTATTCAATTTATAGTTGTGGTATTTTGATCTTGTAAATTATTTCTGAAGTGGAAATTTGGTTCTAAGGTTTATGGGTCAGGTTGGATTTTGAAATCTCAACGGTGTTGTGCTATCGGACCTATATGGGATAGGGTGACGTGGGATCACCCTCGGGTATGTGCATGGTAGGTTACACGGCAATTTTGGTGGTCTTTGAAACAACTTTGGGCACGTTCGAGGACGAATGTATGTTTAAGTGGGGGAGAATGTAACGACCCGTTCGGTCGTTCCACGAGTTTAGCCCTGTTTCCCCTGTTTCTGCTTTATCACATGTTGTATAACCTATTTATGTTGTGTCGGGTCGGTAGGTTCGGGTTCGGAGCGGTTGTGGTGAGAAATGAGACACTTAGTCTCTTAAGTTGGCCTAACGAGGGAAAAGTCAACCAGAAGTTGACTATTAGGTAAACAACCTCAAAATGTGGATTTTATGGCTCGGATAGCTTCGTTAGGTGGTTTGGGACTTGGGAGTGTGTTCGGAATGTGGTTGTGAGGTCCGGAGTAGAATTAGGCTTGAATTGGCGAAATTGAGTTTTTGGCAAATTCCGGTCGGCAATGGAAAATTCGCTATCGGGTTCGGAATGACATTCCGGAAGTTGGAACAGGTTCGTAGTGTCATTTTGGATGTGTGTGCAAATTTTTAGGTCATTCGGACGAGGTTTGGTCGTTGGCGATTATTGGAAGTTTGAAGATCCTTAGGCTTGAATCATGGGTTGATTTGATGTTTCCATGTTATTTTTGGGTGTTCCGAGGGTTCGACTAAGTTTGGGTGGGCATTTATGACTTTTTCGTATTTTGGTTGAGGTCCCGGGGCCCTCGGGATGAGTTCGGATAGCTAACGGGGAGTTTGAAAGTGTAGCTGAAGCTGCTGGTTCTGTTATAACCGCACCTGCGGTTAGGGGACTGTAGAAGCGAATAGAGGATCGCAAATGCGGTTTTGGATAGGCTGGAGGAGGAGCCGCAGATGCGGGAGAATGACCGCACCTGCGAAGCCGCAGGTGTGGTAGGTGGAGCGCAAGTGCGAGATTTGCCCACTTAATGATTTTCCGCAGGTACGATGTGCGAGTCCGCAGGTGCGAAGAAAGGAGCCGCAGGTGCGGTTTCCCTGGGCAGAAAGTATATAAAGTGGCCTTCGCGAAATTTTAGCCATTTTTTCACCATTTGTGTTCGGGTTTAGAGCTTTTGAAGAGAAAATTGAAGAGGGATTCGTGGGATAAAACCCTAAGGTAAGGATTCTTAACTCACCACTCGATTATGATGATTTCTACCTGATTTTACATGAATTTTATGAGGATTTAGAGTTAAAAGTGAGGGATTAGGGCTTCAGATTCTAGACTTTGAATTGGGGATTTGAGGGGCCATTTGAAGTTCGATTTTGATGTTCTTGGTATGTATAGGCTCGGGGAAGGATGAGGATTCTTGTGGTCTAATTTTTATCGAGTTCCGAGATGTGGTCCTGGAGGTCGGGTTTGGCCAATTTTAGGATTTGTGCTTAATTTTGATAATTTTTGAATGAATTTCGTCTCTCTAGCATACATTGATAATATTAATTTGGTTTTGGTTAGATTTGGAACGATCAGAGGCCGATTCGAGGGGCAAGAGCATCGCGAATTAGTATTTGGACCGGTTTGAGGTAAGTAACAATTGTAAATCTAGACCAGAGGGTATGAAGCCCCGGTATTTCATATTGTTTTGATAAATGAGGTGACACGCATGCTAGGTGACGGGCGTGTGGGCGTGAACCTATAGGAATTTTGACTTGGTCCGTCCCGTAGCGACTATTACGTCGCTTAATTGAATTGAAATCATATGATATCATGTATTTTAGGGGTTGATACTATGTTTTGGGTTGTACGCCATGTTCGTGGCCTTGTGCCGACTTGTTTAGACCCTTAGGATATTTTTACTACTGTCCTTACACTATTTTGATAGAAAATATGAACTCAGTCATGCTTTATACCTGTTCACTGTTTATTACTATTTATCACCCTGTTTTAGAATATTGGAAGATAATTTGGACAGAGTCCCTATGATTTGTGGTGAGTTGGGCTGAGTCCACGTGATTGTGATGAGTTGCCCGAGTGGCTGGCGAGGATGACTGAGTGAGGCCGAGAGCCAGAATGATGAGGATAGTTAGGGATCGGGTTGCACGCCGCAACACTATATACATCTAAATATGGATCGGGTTGCACGCCGCAACGAGATATATGGATCGGGTTGCACGCCGCAGCGAGATATATATATTGGATCGGGCTGCACGCCGCAACAATATAGCACTTGGGCTGTAGGAGCCCCTTCCGGAGTCTGTACACCCCTAGTGAGCGCAGTCGACTATTATGGGTCGGGCTGTATGCCGCAACGGGTTACTATTATGGATCGGGTTGCACGCCGCAACATGTTACTATTATGGATCGGGCTGCACGTCGCATCGGGTTATTATATGGATCGGGCTGCACGCCGCAACGGTTGTTATATGGTACTTGATGAGTGAGAGTGCCGAGTGTGAGCATTGACTTATGAGAGTAGAGTCACGAGTGACTGAGAGGCTTGCCCGAGAGGCTTTATTTGTGAGTGACATTGTGCCCGAGTGGCTGATATTTTTATAAAACTACTGTTTTCACTCTTTTTACACTGCGCCTCTAATGGAAACGTTGAGCAAATGTTTTATATGAGATTTTAAACGGAAAACTGATGTTTTTATGAAATATTCGAGATGTAGATTTCTGACTCGATTAAAAATTACTTTCATTGTTTCTTATTATATGGCTTTACCTGATCTTTAAATGCTAATCACTGCACTCAAGTCTTTAGTTATGGTTGTTACTTACTGAGTTGGCGTACTCACGTTACTCCCTGCACCTTGTGTGCAGATTCAGGTACCGAGGCGGTGCGATAGTTGATCTACCCTATTTGGAGCATTGTTCGGAGATTGTGAGGTAGCTGCTTGGCGTCCGCAACCTACCCGTTCTCCTTCCTACTCTGTCATTTTACTGTACTTCCCAGACTTATTGTAATAAGGAATTTGTATCAGACTGTATTACTTCTTAGATGCTCATGACGGTTGACTCCAGGTGCTAGGGCTGTGTTTTAGACATCGTTGGCTATTATTATTGTTGAAATGCTTAAGAAGCGGAATTACTATGAAAAAAATCTGATTATTAAATGGAAAACCATTATGTTGTTTTCAGTGAATTGTCTAGCCTAGTATCACGATAGGCGCCATCACTGCCAGTTAGATTTGGGGCCGTGACATGAATTTAAAATAACATAACCAAAAATTGATAGATTTCTGTCGGTTTTTTTTCGATCGATTTTTTTTTGTCGTTTATAAAATTTAATAAATGATCGAGATCGTCGGTCACGACTGACCGAAGTCGTTAGATTAGCTCTACCGACCACATAGTTACAAACCCAACAAATCGTGGATTTTCGATTGAAGTTTTCCAATTATCGACAAAAATCGGTCGACTTTTGAAAATTAATTTTTGTCTTGTTTTTAGTATAGTAACATTTAGTGCAATTAAAATAAAATAACTAGAAATAAAAGTAAGATAACAACTTATGATGCAAGTTTACGTTGTCTTGGGTAAATGGCTTTTATGGAGCATCAGAAAAGCAACCAATAAGAAAAGGAATTCTTAAGAGAAAGAATAAAAGGGAAGTTTTTACATTTTGAGAAAGAAAAAAATAAATACAATAACAACAACAACCCAGTAAAATTCCACCAGTGGGGTTTGGGGAGGGTAGAGTGTACGCAGACCTTACTCCTACCCCAGAGGGGGTAGAGAGGCTATTTCTGAGAGACCCTCGGCTCAGAGACAATAGATCTGTGACAACAAAACCCGAAAAATAATATCAGCAATGTGAGAGACAACAAATAAATGGAAAAGCAGTAACACAAATATTATGCAAAATTATGAAACACAACATAAATCGCTAACAGAGCTAGACAAAACACTATCATACTCGTCGGTATAAAGAGGGATACCGGGACAAAGAGGAAAACCACTCGACTACCCGTTAACCTACAACCCTAATGCTCGACCTCCACACCTTCCTATCAAGAGCTATGTCCTCAGAAATCTGAAGCTGCGTCATGTCCTATTTGATCACCTCAACCCAATACTTCTTAGGCCGCCCTCTACCTCTTCTCGTACCTGCCAAAGACAACCGCTCACACCTTCTAACCGTGACATCTAGGCTTCTCCTCTGCACATGTCCGAACCATCTAAGCCGCGCTTCCTGCATCTTTTTGTCCATCGGAGCCACGCCTACCCTCTCCCGAATATCTTCATTCCTAATCTTATCCAGCCTAGTGTGCCCATACATCCATCTCAACATCCTCATTTCTGCTACGGCCACCCCAATACTTCTTAGGCCGCCCTCTACCTCTTATCGTACCTGCCAAAGACAACCGCTCACACCTTCTAACCGTGGCATCTAGGCTTCTCCTCTGCATATGTCCAAACCATCTAAGCCGCGCTTCCTGCATCTTTTCGTCCACCGGAGCCACGTCCACCCTCTCCCGAATATCTTCATTCCTAATCTTATCCAGCCTAGTGTGCCCATACATCCATCTCAACATCTTCATTTCTGCTACTTTCATCTTCTGGATATGTGAATTCTTGACTGGCCAACACTCATCCCCATACAACATGGCCGGTCTAACCACCACTCTATAGAACTTACCTTTGAGTTTCGATGGTACATTCTTGTCACACAGGACTCTAGACGCTAACCTCCATTTCATCCACCCCACCCCAATACGGTGCGTAATATCCCTGTCGATATCCCCATCTCCCCGGATAATTGACCCTAAGTACTTAAAATTTTCTCTCTTGAAGATGACATTTGAGTCAAGCCTGACTTCCACATCCACTTCCCCCATCACGTTGATGAACTTACATTCCATATATTCCGTTTTAGTCCTACTCAACTTGAACCTTTAGACTCCAGGGCCGGACTCCATACCTCCAGCCTCCCATTAATGCCGCCTCACATCTCATCAATCAGAACTATATCATCAGCGAACAACATACACCATGGCACCTCTCCTTGGATATGGTGTGTCAGTGCGTCTATCGCCAGGGAAAATAAGAATGGGCTGAGCGCAGATCCTTGGTGTAACCCCATAACCACCAGAAAAGGATCTAAGTCACCTCCCACAGTCCTAACCCGAATCATATCTCCCTCACACATATCCTTATCGCCCTAATGTAAGCCACCGGCACACCTTTCACCTCCAGACATCTCCAAAGGACGTCCCTAGGGACCTTGTCATACGCCTTCTCTAGGTCAATAAACACCATATGCAAATCCCTCTTCTTATCCTTGTATTGTTCCACCAACCTCCTGATAAGGTGGATAGCTTCCGTAGTAGAACGACCTGGCGTGAACTCGAACTGGTTTTCCGATATAGACACCGCCCTCCTTATCATCCCTTCCACCACCCTCTCCCAAACTTTCATGGTATTACTTAGTAACTTGATACCCCTATAATTGTTACAATTCTGGATATCACCTTTGTTCTTGTACACCGGAACTATTGTACTCCACCGCCACTCATCAGGCATCCTCTTCGTCCCGAAGATAACATTAAACAACCCAACCAGCCACTCTAAGCCTGCTCTACCCGCATATCTCAAAAACTTTACTGAAATCTCGTCTGGTCCGGTCGCTTTGCCCCGACTCATCTTACCCATCGCACCCACGACCTCCTAAACTTTAATGCGCCTACAATACCTAAAGTCGCGGTGGATCTCGGAGTGCCCCAATTGCCTTAACACGATGTTTCCACCCCCCTCTTCATTAAGGAGTTTATGAAAGTACAACTGTCATCTTTGCCTAATCTGAGTCTCTTCCATCAATACTCGACCATCTTCGTCTTTGATGCACCTCACTTGATCCAGGCCACGAGCCTTTTTCTCGCTCGCTTTGGCTAACCGAAATAACTTCTTGTACCCACCTTTTCCCCCAAGTTCCTCATACAACCGACCAAATGCAGCAGTCTTAGCCTCCGTGACCGCTAATTTTGCCTCCTTCCTAGCCTCCTTATATCTTTCTCTGTTCGCTCTCCTTTGATCCTAGTCGGTGCTCTCTACTAACTTAATGTAAGTCGCTTTCTTGGCTTCCACTTTACCTTGGACCACGTCATTCCACCACTAATCGCCTCGGTGCCCGTCATCTCATTGCCTCCCTTGTACAGTCCACCGTCACCGTCCACATAGCTCTAGCGTCCCCGCCACTCTTCCAGGCACCCATAGTTGTCAGCCGCCCCTCCAAATCCCGTGCATTATCCTTAGACAAAGATCCCTACCTGATCCTCGACTGACCCCGTACAAAACTCTTCTTCCTCTTCATCAAAATACCGAAGTCCATCACAAGAAGCCTATGTTGAGTTGCGAGGTTCTCACTCGGGATCACCTTGCAATCCTCGCACAACCCGTATCACACCTCCTGAGGAGGAGATAGTCAATCTGAGTCTTAGCCACCATACTCCGAAAAGTAACCAAATGTTCCTCCCTCTTCGGAAACATAGAGTTCATAATCACCAACTCAAAAGCTCTAGCGAAATCCAACAGTGAGGTACCACCCCCGTTCCTATCACCAAAGCCGAAGCCATAGTGCACCCCACCATAGCCAGCAACAGACGACCCAATATGACCATTGAAATCCCCTCATATGAATAACTTCTCCGTAGGCGGAATACCCCGCACCACCTCATCCAGCACCTCCAGAAGTGACTTTTAACCTCCTTGTCCAAGTCCGTTTACGGCACGTAAGCTCTAATGACATTCAGATTACTCCCTCCAACTACTACCTTAATCTCCATCAATCTGTCATTCACCCGCCTAACCTCTACCACCGACTCTCTGAGCTCCCTATCCACCAAAATGCCCACTCCGTTCTTGCCCTTCACGACCCCGGAGAACCACAATTTATACCCGTCTACATTCCTCGCCTTTGATCCTACCCACCTAGTCTCTTGCACACACGCGATATTGACCCTCCTCTTATGGAGAATTTTTTCCAGCTCTATAGACTTACCCGTCAACGTCCCTATATTCCATGATCCAATTCTCAACCTATAGGCGGCCTTGTTCCCTTTACTCCCTTTGGGTCCTGTCCCACCCCCTGACCCTTGACCCACCCCCCTCCCAACCACCTGACGTCCTCGAGGACATGACCCTACTCTACCATTACAAACCACAGTCTCTATACCTACGAAGGTCTAAAAAAATGAAAAAGAAAAAAAACACCACACAAAACAACAAAGGGAGCAAATAGTAACTACAAGCCCAGTGCTAGACTGACTATACTAGTACAAAATACTACGACAACAAAGAAATTAACACAGGATACAGATAAATAGGAGGCGGGAGGTACCAATTCCCGCGAATAAAACCTGAAACTTTCGACTTGGTATACTCCTGATGCTGCGGAACTTGGCGTATAGCTGCTGCTCTACTGCTTGTACGCATGCACCTCCCTACCACCACCAATAGCCACAAAACTTATACATTCAAAACACACAAACACCCATTGAACCAAGAGAATAGGGGAAGATTGTGAACAGTTCAAAGAAATCCCGCAGATGCACCAACTGAGCTTGGACTGGATCCTTTGGGTATCCGAATTGCAAGCTTTTGAATCGCCGATATGGCACTTGCGTAGAGAGAGATTAACCGGCAAGTCGAGAGGTGAAGAAAAGAGTAAGAAATTGAAAAACTTTTTGATTCACCTCCTATCTTCCAAAATCGAGAAATACCTAAATAGCAATTCACTAAAAAGGTTGCATATTCAAATTCAGAAGGGAAAAAAGTGGAAAGCAAAGTGATTGATTTCAGAAAATCCTCTACTATAAATGAATGGTAAAAAAGCTAGAGAAGATGTTAAAAATAATCTTGAAAATATTAATTTTGTATAATTTTCCTGTTGTTAACTTTTTCTTTTTGGTGTAATACAAAAACGTGTAGGGTTCTTGCCGATAACAGAAGGGAAGATTCAATTAGCAATGGCGGCTTCTTAACAAGAATTAGTGTTTCTTGAGATGGTACGATACACATCTTCCCCAAACTTTAGATCGATTTCGCCCGAGCCAGAGCAAGAGACCGGCGAGGAGTACTTGAATGCGTAAATCTGCGATTACAGAAACAAGAGTTTTCAGCTCAAATTTCCAATTGCCTCCTTCTGGAAAATAATATTCTATGATGGAAGCGAAATGGTTCTATCCAAAAAAATTAATATATTCTTCAATTTGCAAAAGACCAATTAAGGGAAATTCCTACCCAGATTGACTAAAAGATTCAATACCCAAAATGAAAAAAGAAAAGTAACCTAATATGGGGAAAATCTGAACTTTTCAAGACCCAATATGGAAAAGATTTGAACTTTGGAGAAAAATAAAGAAATGGGATAATAGGAAATATATGAATGAAGTAAAAGATGAGAAGCGGTGATGATATAAGTTTGCAAACATCAAAAATTAGTTCTTAATAACTATTATTCTCCTCTGAAGTTTGCAAATCAAGAACAATGAGGAAAAAGGTTATTTTTCCCAATTTTGTTATAGGGATTATTGGTCGAAAACCCAAAATTCACAAGATAATTCCCACTCAAAACCCTTAAGAAGAGGATGAAATCAGGAAGTCTGAAGAGAAATCAGAAAAGCAAAGAAAGAAAAAAAGAAAAAAGAAAATAATGCCTAAAAATCCAATGATCATGTGCAAATACAATATGATAGTTGTTGGCCTGAGTAAGTTTGTTTAGATGATTGACAAAGAAACACACGCATGAACTAGGTCAATACACAGTGTACACAGACACGAATAGATTCAAGCACAAGGCATGCACGTGAAGGAGATAAGCTTAAGTAGTTATATATGATATCTCCTGAACGAAAATGTTGTATAATTAATAAGGAGCATGACTTTTTACTCGAAGAGAACTCTATCCTAGATAAGGGAGGAGTTAGAAGTTGAAGATAACTAAAACTCTTCCACCAAAGAAGAGTATAGCATTAGAACTCTAGTTATTTTCTATTCTACTAACTCTATATATATCAGTTCATTCTCTTTTACAGGTGACGCACAAACGCTGAAGTTAAGCAAGAATTGAGAGCAAAATTGCAAGGAATTTTACAAGCAATTCCTGTGTGATTCAAGTGTGCGAACCTGAAGCTACATGAACCAGATAGAAGAATCAGTTCCAAGTGTCTGTCTTTTATTCTAGTTTCATTGTAGTAGGGCTTTTGAGTTGTACCTTTCAGCTTTCTCTAGAAGCATTTGTACTAGGTACTTTGAGTTGTATTGTTCAATTTAGATTTAACTTGAAGTTGTTGCAACAGCCTGAGGCTGGTCGCCACTAAGGGTTAGAGGTAATCCTTAGGTTTACAAGAATATTGTAAACGTGGTTTTTGGCTCAGTGATTTAGTGAAGCGTTGGGGAAAATGTTACTGGGTAGTAGGTCGTGGTTTTTCACCTTTTGAGCCAGGTGTTTTCCACATAAAAATACTTGTGTTCTTTACGTTCTGCATTTATTATTCCGCAACTGTATTATAAAGAACACATAGAAGAACCACATCCTTCTATAATATGTGCACACGAAAAATTAGACACTATACAAATCACCCCCTCTTGTGTGGCATTTAAGTATAAAACATCAATTGATATCAGAGCAGGTTATCCTTGAAGAGGATAACACCTTAGGAATGATCAAGATAAGTACACCACCTGAAATTTGGGAAGAGCAATCCACTGCTAGGCCACCACTCTTTAATGACTAGTACTATTGGTGGAAGTCAAGAATGAGAGATCACATTCAGGGAGATGACTATGAGCTATGGAGCATTGTCACTAATGGTCCATTGGCTACCTTGAAGAAAAATGCTGAAGGAGTAGATGTGCCAAAGACAAGAGTTGATTGCAATGCTAAGGACCTGATGAAGTGGAAAAAGAATGCCGAATCCAAGAAGTGGACTGTTTGTGGACTTGGTCCACATGAGTACAACAGAATCCAAGGTTGTTCCACTACTAAGCAAATTTGGGACATACTGCAAGTGGCCCATGACGGACAACTCAGGTGAAGAGATCTAGAGGAACTCTATTGTACTATTAGTATACAAACTTTGCTATGAAGGATGGAGAAACTATTCAGGAGATGTACACAAGGTTCACTACATTAACAAATGAACTAAAGTCTCTTAGAAGGATTATCTCTGAAAAAGAAAGAGTTAAGAAGATATTTACTAGGGTCTTTCCAATTACGTGGGAAAGCAAGATCACTACCATCTATGAATCAAAGAATATTGCTACTCTCCCTCTGGATGATTTGATTGGGAATCTCACTGCATGTGAACTTAGGATACGAAACATGAAAATTGTTGTAACTCAGTAGGAAAAGAGATTGGCACTCAGAATCACTGAAGGTTCTGATTTGGAAGATGATGAAATGGCATGATCACCAGAGACTTCAAGAAGTACCTTAGGAGAGGAAAGGGCACTTCAAGAAGTGGAAGCTACAACAAAGCAAGAGTTTTGGAGAAGCACATCAATGATGGCTGCTACAAGTGTGGAAAAACTGATCACATGATTAAAAACTATCCTTTGTGGGAAATTGAATGGAAGAAAAAAAGAGTTGAGATTAAAGCAACAACAAAGGATCAACCAAGGCTATGGTCGTTGCTTGGGGAGAAAGCTCAGATGAAAGCTCAAATGATGGTGAACGAGCACTAATGGTCATTAGAGAATCTGATGAAGAAACTGAGGTAAGTGTCCTTCATCTCAAAGACAAGGTTAAATTTTTATCTAAAGAGAGATTATCCGAGTTATTACTAGAATTGATTGATGAATCTGAGGATGTGAATAATAAAAAGGAATAACTGTCAAAGAATGTGTGATTTTGAAAGTTAAATGCAAAAACCTGAAACTTAGGACTTGTGAAACTGAAAGTGAAAATACTTTGTTGAAAAAACAGGTTCATGCGCTTGATACAATTTCCCTAGAACGTAAATTTGTAAATATAAAATTTTGAAACTAGGAACAGGCAAAAAGACAGATGATCACACACAACTCACTTTAGAAGAAATTGTAGGAAAAATGAAAGATGAGTTGTATAAGAGGGATGAACTGGTAAGAGTCTTAAAGGAGGATCTGAACAAGGTCAAGCATGAGCTTGACAGAACATTTAAATAGAACAGGTCCTCTGATGCACGTTCATTGCTACAAGAATATTATAGTAGCAATAGAAGAGGACTTGGCTTTGGGAACTCTGCACCTAAGTGGGACCCCAAGAGCAAGTACCTCACACATCTTGAGAATTAGATTTGCACACACTGTGGTAATTCTGGTCACTATAAGAGTGAATGCAATGCAAAAGAGAAGGCAAGTTAAAAGAACAAAAAATTTGTTCTAGGAAAAAACAGGCTGCCAAGTTGGGTTAAAAAAAATTTGATTCTTCTTTTTTCTTATAGAAAGGGAACCAAACTAGTTTGGGTTCCTAAGATTAATCCCTGATTTTTTTTTGCAGGTCCAAGTGATGGAGAACAACCAAATATGGTACATGGATAGTAGTTTCTCAAAGCACATGACATGAAGCAAGAACCAGTTCCTTTCACTTGAGGACCTTAAAGGAGGTAATGTCTCCTTTGAAAATGAAAAGAAAGGTGAAATCATTGGGGTTAGAAAGGTAGGCAAGACTTATTCTCACTTTATTGAGAATATCTACTTGATATATGGACTGAAGTATAGTCAAAGTGTATCACAACTTTGTGATAGAAGTAACATGGTAGCATTCACCTTTACAAAATGCTTTGTGATAAATCTTACCACCGACAAGATAGTTTTGCAGGAAAAAAGAGTGAATAACATATATGTGGTGGATCTGTCCACACTTTCATATAATGAACTCACTTGCTTAAGTGTATTGGACAGTGATCCCCTCATTTGGAACAAGAGACTTGAACAAGCAGTCTAAGTCAACTCAACAAACGAGTCTCTAAGCAATTGGTGGTAGTTTTTCCTAACATTAAGTTCAAGTAAGATAAAGTTTGTGAGGCTTGTGCAAGGGGAAAATTGGTAAAATACTATTTTAAAAGCAAGAAAAAGGTAAACACTACCAGGACGATGGAACTAGTTCATATGGATCTATGTGGACCAATGAAAACACTGAACATATCTGATAAGAGATATGTTATGATGTTTGTTGATGATTATTCTAGGTTTACTTAGGCACTGTTTTTAACATGTAAAGATGAAGCATTTGACATGTTTAGTTTATTTTTTAGAAAAATTCAAAAACAACTAGGTAATCAGCTTGCATCAATTATGTCTGATCATGGTACTGAATTTGAGAATGCCAAATTTGCTGAATTTTGTGATGAGCATGACATAGATCATAACTTTCTGCACCTAGGACTCCATAAAAAATGGAGTAGTTGAAAGAAAGAGTAGGGCATTAGAGGAAATGGCTAGGACTGTGCTACTTGCTAGTAAATTGCCTCATAGCTTCTGGGCAGAAGTTGTGAACACTGCATGCTACATCATAAATAGGTGCATGACTAGACCTCTTGTTGAGAAGACTCCCCGTGAGTTACTTAAAGGGAGAAAGCCAAATATATCCCACCTTACGGCATTTGGATGTAAGTGATATGTGCATAATAATGAAAAAGACTCCCTTGGTAGGTTTGATCCCAGAAGTGATGAGGGAGTATTCTTCACATAGTAAAGCTTATAAGATTTATAACAAAAGAACTATGTGTGTAGAAGAAAGTGTATATGTAGTTTTTGATGAAACTAACATTGTTTCTGACAGGCAGGAACAAGATGATGAAGCAATTGGGCTGGTAAGAAACTCAAATAAAACCATAGCCCAGACTGAAGCTGCACCAGAATAAGAAACAGGTGATGGAACAAGTCCTTCCACCCAGGACAGCCTGGCAGGGGAAACTTAACATAGAGGAGCTGATCCTTAAACCCCGAGGAGACCTGTCCATGAACCTATTCCTCAACAATAAAACATTGAAGGAACATCTTGGGAAACCAGTTGTTTGTGAAACCTTACAAGTATCAAAGTTCTTATCTCATTGGGAACATAATCACTGATCCAACCTCTGGAATCAAAACCAAATCTTCTTTGAAGAACCTCTGTATTTTTTATGCCTTTTTATCTCTTATTGAGTCTAAAAATGTTACTAAGCTTGGCAGTATGCTGACTGGGTGAATGAAATGCAAGATGAACTAAACCAATTTGAAAGAAATCAAGTTTGACATGTTCATTTCATTTTTAGAAAAATTCAAAAATAACTAGGTAATCAACTTGCATCAATTATGTCTAATCATGGTATTAAATTCGAAAATACCAAATTTGCTGAATTCTGTGATGAGCATGGCATAGATCATAACTTTCTGCACCTAGGACTCCATAAAAAATGGAGTAGTTGAAAGAAAGAATATGACATTAGAGGAAATGGCTAGCACTATGCTACTTGCTAGTAAATTGCCTCATAGCTTCTGGGCAGAAGTTGTGAACACTGCATGCTACATCATAAATAGGTGCATGACTAGACCTCTTGTTGGGAAGACTCCATGTGAGTTACTTAAAGGGAGAAAGCCAAATATATCCCACCTTAGGGCATTTGTATGTAAGTGATATGTGCACAATAATGGAAAAGACTCCCTTGGTAAGTTTGACCCTAGAAGTGATGAGGGAGTATTTTTCACATAGTAAAGCTTATAAGATTTGTAACAAAAGAACTATGTGTGTAGAAGAAAGTATATATGTGGTTTTTGATGAAACTAACATTGTTTCTGACAGGCAGGAACAAGATGATGAAGCAATTGGGGTGGTAATAAACTCAAATGAAACCATAGCCCAGACTGAAGCTGCACCAGAATAAGGAACATGTGATGGAACATGTCCTACCTGGCAGGGGAAACTTAACATAGAGGAACTGTAACAATCCGGTTCGTCGTTACGAAAAACCTGCATTATAATTGTTGTTATTGCCTTGTTATACACTGGTTATACTATATTTGATGTATTAGAGTTGATAGGCTTGAAATTGAATTGTTGTAGTGAGAGTTCAGTTAATTAGCCTTTAAAAAGAACCTTAAAATGGGAAAAGTCAACTAAGAGTTGAATTATTGGTAAACGACCTAGGAATGCGAATTTTATGGCTCAGATAGCTTTGTTAGGTGATTTTGGACTTAGGAATGTGTTCAGAATAATTTTGTGATGTCCGGTGTAGAATTAGACTTGAATTGGCAAAAGTTAGTTTTTGGTGATTTCCGGTAGGCAGTGGAAAATAGGTTATCGGGGTCGGAATAAAATTCCGATAGTTGGAACATGTTCGTAATGTCATTTTGGATATTCCTGTAAATTTCAGGTCAATCGGAGTTGATTTGGATAGTTTCGGCATCATTGGTGGATTTTAGAAATATCAAAGTTCTTAGGCTCGAATCCGATGTGAATTTGGTGTTTTGATGTTAGTTTTGGTGTTTTGAGAGTGCAACTAAGTTTGAATGATGTTATGGGATATGTTTGTAAGTTTGGTTGGGGTCCCGAGGGGCTCGGGATTGATTTCGGGTGATTAACGGACTCATTTGGACTCAAGAACATAACTGGTTTTGCTGGTGTTTTTGCACAGGGAATTAACCCTATGCGTTTGTGGAAGGGGGCCGCGTTTGCATAGGGGAAAATGGGAGTTGGGGGATTTTTGTGCAGTGCGTTCGCGATGGTCCAGGTGCGAACGCGGAGAATAGGAGAATGGTGCATCGCGAACGCGGAGAGACTAGTGCGTTCGCGTAGGGTTCAAGTCACCTGGGGGACCCCCAAGCCGTTGGTCAGTGCGAACGCGGACCTGGGGTGCGATCGCGAAGAGTAAATAACTGGGCATATTTAAATAAACCCTTCCGCGACCTAAACCCTTTTTACACCATTTTTGTACGGACAAAGAGGTCTTGAGGCGATTGTTGAAGAGGGAAATCCTTGTTATTCATAGAGGTAAGTGTTTTGATCATTAAAACTCGATTATAGATGATTATAGAACATAAAGCCAGTGTAAATTCGTGGAAAATCAGTAGAAAAATTTGGTTTTAGGGCTTGAGATTATGAGACTTTTAGGAGTCGATTTGAGGGGTCAAACGAACTTCGATTTTGGTGTTCTTTATATGTACGGACTCGTGAGAGGACGAAGAACACTTTTGTATAAAAAATTTTGAGTTTCGAGATGTGGGCCCGGGGGTCAGGTTTTGACTGGTTACGGATTTATGGGTTAAATTTGATATCTTTCGATTGGAAATTATTCCTTAAGCACATATTGATGATAAAAATCTGAACTTGGTAAATTTGGAGCCTTTAGAGGTTGATTCGAGAGGCAAGTGTGTTGTGGAATAGTCCCGGGCTAGTTTTGAGGTAAGTAATGTCTTTAAATCATGTCCTGAGGGTATGAAACCCCGGACTATGCACCCTTTCACGGGTTTTGAAATGCAAAGATTGAAACTTTGGGGATATATTCCTTACTGAGGCAACTATTGAGCTGCGGAATGGCTTTTTACAGCTTATATCCAATAGTACTATATATACTTGATATGTTTTGGGTTGTAAGCCATGTTTGGGGCCTAGTGCCGATTTGTTTACCCCTTGGGGGATGTTTTACTATTATCATCACTGATATGCTATGTTTTTTACTCAGTCCTTTCTGTGAAACTGTTTTTACACCCAGAGTATTTTGATACTACTTCTTGAAAATGACACACTGTTTTTGGGTCGAGAACCCGGTATAATTATGGCCTGAAGGGAAAATTGAGAGTGTCTGATTGAGTGAGGTTGTTGGCCTATATTGTGAGGATGATATGATATGAGTGAGGCTGCGGGCCTATATTGTGTGTGATTTATGCCATGCTATGGCTTATTAGCGCTTGGGCTGTAGGAGCCCCTCCGGAGTCTGTACACACCCCTAGTGAGCGCAGGTACCTAATGAGTGATGCCTGCGGGCTTATGCAGAGTGATTGTGATGTTTTCTGATGGGCAGAGTGATTGTGAGGTTGCATGATGGGCAGAGTGATTGTGAGGTTGCCTGATGGGCAGAGTGATTGTGAGGTTGCCTGATGGGCAAAGTGATTGTGAGGTTGCCTGATGGACAGAGTGATTGTGAGGTTGCCTGATGGGCTAATACTGAAAGATATTGTAATGAGAAATGATCATGGATCGATGGGCAGTTTTATGAGGATTTTTACTGAGTTTTCAAACTATGATTTACTTCGTTTTCAAACTGGTTTTTACTGAGATATACTGATATTACACTTGTTTCAAAGGACTCTTGGAAATCGATTTTTGAACTTATGTATTTGCTGAATACTACCTGGTGACTTGGTGTTTTACTGGATTTTGTGAACTTGTGCATCTGTATTGTGTGTTTTATATTTCTCAGACTGTGATTTATTTTCATTACTACTGAGTTGGCGTACTCATAAAGACTCCCTGTACCTCTATGCACAGATTCAAGTACCGATTTGGAGCAGTAGCTGCCTTGTTCATTAGCAGCAGTTTCACGGGATTTCGAGGTAGCTGTCCAGCGTCCACAACTTCTCCATTTCCCTTCCTTATTTAGCTTTAGCATTTGATTCAGATACATTTATTATAATTTTAGCATAGTTAGATTTATTTATTCTTAGATGCTCATGACTATTGACTCCAGTTATTGGGAGGTTGGTTTAGGCTAATATGGGTACGCTAAGACTTATTTATATTATTTAATGCAATGGTTGCATGCTTATTATTGAATTGTGAACTCGTGCAATTGAACAAAGGCGTAGTAAAGTGATGGTTGGATAGCCTAGTTCCACGATAGGCGCCATCACGACCTGTTAGGATTTTGGGTCGTGACAAGTTGGTATCAGAGCTCTAGGTTACATAGGACTCAACGGTCATGAGCTGGTTCAGTAGAGTCTTGCGGATCGGTACGGAGACGTCTGTACTTATCTTCGAGAGGCTGCAGAACTCTTAGTAAAAATCTCAAATTCTTGAACTCTTTCGTGCCAATCTATTGATTCTTGAAATCTAAACTTACGTTGTTTCATTCTCTCACAGATGGTGAGAACACGCAATACCGATCAGGGTGACCAGACACTAGCCAGACCCACAAGGGGTCGGGGACGTGGTAGAGGTAGGGGACCAGCCCGCGAAGTAGCCGGGGTAGTACCACATGATCCCCCTATTGTTCAAGATCAGGTTCCCGCCGATGGTGCTCCAGCGGGACAGACTCAGGCACCGGCAGTACCTATTGTTATTCCGGGTCTTCAGGAGACCCTGACTCAGATATTGACGGTGTGTTCCAGTCTAGCTCAGGCAGTTGCTATGTCTACTACTGCCACTGCAGCTCCGACCGGGGGAGGAAATCAGAATCCAGCTGCCCGGACACCTGAGCAGGCTATACAGGGTATTCAGACACCGGGGGTAGACTTAGCCCAGCCAGTTGTCCTAGTCCAGGATTTTGTAGTTCCAGCTATGCCCGAGGATGAGCAGCGTAGACTGGAGAGGTTCAGCAGACTTAAGCCTCCGACTTTCAGTGGCACAGAGGGCGAGGATGCCCAAGGTTTTCTTGATAAATGCCAGAGGATACTACGTACTGCGGGTATTTTGGAGACCAGTGGGGCCTCGTTTGTTACATTTCAGTTTGCTGGTGCTGCTTTTACTTGGTCGGAGTCATTCGAGAGGCGTAGGCCGGTGGGTTCAACACCTCTCACCTGGCAGCAGTTCTCCACGATATTCTTGGAGAAGTATGTTCCTCAGTCACACAAAGAGGAGCAGCGCAGACAGTTTGAGCAGCTGCACCAGGGAGAGTTGTTAGTTACTCAGTACGAGATGAGGTTTTCTGAGTTGACCAGACATGCTTATGAGATTGTCACTACTGATAGGGAGAGGATTAGAAGGTTTGTAGATGGTCTTACTTATCAGCTTCGGATCTTGATGACCAGGGAGAGAGTGTCTGGAGCTACATTTGAGAAGGTAGTTGACATTGCTCAGGATATTAAGTCGGTTCGCAGGCAGGAGCGTGAGGAGAGGGAGGTCAAGAGGCCTCGGGGATCAGGTAGCTTCAGTGGTGCCCCTTCTAGAGGGCAGTTTCAGCACAGCAGAGGTCGTCCATTTAGACCTCCACAGCCAGTTCGCCCAGCTTATAGTGGTGTATCTTCGGGGCAGGGTCCTCGCAGTTCTCATCAGGGACGTTCATATTTTAGTGCCCTTCCAGTTTAGGGTTCTTCTATGCATGGTTCGTCTGGTGGTTATCATGGTGGTAGGGGTTTTCGTCAATTTTCATCTCCAGCTCCAGGTAGTTGTTATGAGTGTGGAGAGTTCGTACATGAGTGGAAGCAATGTCCCCGTTGTCCTAGTAGTTCATCTCAGCAGAGGGTTCAGCCCTCGGCTTTAGCCCCAGTCATATCACCACCTACCCAGGTAGCCAGGGGTGGTGGTCAGGCAGCTAGAGGCCGTTCTAGAGGGGGAAGTCGAGCAGGTGGAGGCCAGCCACGTACTTATGCACTTCCGGCTAGGCCTGATGTTATGGACTCAGATGTGGTGATTACAGGTACTATTTTTGTTTGTCACAGTGATGCGTTGGCTTTATTTGACCCTGGTTCCACGTACTCTTATGTCTCGTCCTATTTTGCTCATTTTCTGAATATGCCCCGTGAGTCTCTAGTTACTTCTATTCATGTTTCGACTCCGGTGGGCGATACTATTGTTGTGGACCGTGTGTACCAGTCGTGTCTTATATCTATTGGGGGTCTGGAGACCCGAGTGGACCTGATATTACTTAGTATGGTCGATTTTGATGTGATTCTGGGCATGGATTGGTTATCCCCATGTCATGCGATTCTTGATTGTCACGCTAAGACCGTTACCTTAGCTATGCCCGGAGTTCCGAGAGTTGAGTGGAGGGGGTCTGTAGAGCTTGTGCCTAGCAGAGTGATTTCTTATTTAAAGGCTCAACGTATGGTTGAAAAAGGGTGTGAATCTTATCTTGCGTTTGTGAGGGACGTTAGTGGTGAGACCCCATCTGTTGATTCCTTGCGTTTGTGAGGGACGTTAGTGGTGAGACCCCATATGTTGATTCTGTCCCTGTAGTCCGTGATTTTTTGGACGTATTTCCCGCAAACCTGCCAGGCATGCCACCTGACAGGGATATTGATTTTGGTATTGACCTGGTGCCAGATACTCATCATATCTCTATTCCACCTTACTTAATGGAACCAACAGAGTTGAAAGAATTAAAAGAGCAACTTTAGGAACTCTTAGATAAGGGGTTCATTCGGCCTAGTGTATCGCCTTGGGGTGCATCGGTGTTGTTTGTGAAAAAGAAGGATGGTTCGATGCGCATGTGTATTGACTATAGACAGTTGAATAAGGTTACAGTGATGAACCGTTGACTAGCCTAGTTCCACGATAGGCGCCATCACGGCCTGTTAGGATTTTGGGTCGTGACAGGAACTGATCCTTAAACCTCGAGGAAACCTGTCCATGAACCTATTCCTTAGCAATAAAACATTGAAGGAACATCTAAGGGAAACTAGTTGTTTGTGAAACCTTACAAGTATCAAAGTTCTTATCTCATGGGGAACATAATCACTGATCTAACCTCTGGTATCAAAATCAGATCTTCTTTGAAGAACCTTTGTGTTTTTTATGCCTTTTTATCTCTTATTGAATCTAAAGATGTTACTGAGGCTTTGTAGTATGCTGACTGGGTGAATGCAATGCAAGATGAACTAAACCAATTTGAGAGAAGTCAAGTTTGGCAGCTGGTACCAAGACCCAAGGACAAATGAATAATTGGAACAAAATGGGTTTTCAGGAACAAACTTGATGAGGATGGAATACTTACAAGGAACAAGGTAAGATTGGTGGTTCAAGGATATAGGTAAGAGGAGGGCATAGACTATGATGAGACTTCTGCTCCAGTTGAAAGATTAGAAGCAATTAGAGCCTTTGCTGCTTACATGGAATTCACTCTCCATCAGATGGATGTCAAGAGTGCCTTACTCAATGTCTATATAAAGGAAGAAATGTTTGTCAAGAAACCTCCTGGCTTTGAAAGCAAGGAATGTCATAATCATGTGTACAAGCTTGGCAAAGCACTTTATGGGCTCAAGCAGGCTCCAAGAGAATGGTATGAAAGATTGTCTAAATTCTTGCTTGAACATGGCTACAAGAGAGGTAAAATTGACAACACTTTGTTCTTGAAAGAAAAAGGTAAAGATATCTTGGCAGTTCAGATATATGTTGATGATATAACCTTTGGAGCAACTACATATATATTAAGTAAAGATTTGATAAGCTAGTGGGGAGTGAATTTGAAATGAGTATGACGGGTGAGCTTAATTTCTTTTTAGATTTACAAATTAAATAAAATTCAAATGGAACTGTGATCCATCAGCGGAAGTATGCGAAAGAGCCTGTTTAAAAGGTTTAAATTGGAAGACTTCAAAGAAATTGATACTCCTATAGAAACAACCACAAAATTGAATATAGATAAACCCGATTCATGTGTTGATCAGAAGATGTATAGGGGAATGATTGGCTATGTGTTATATCACAGTGCCAGTAGACCTGACATTATTTTCTGTGTAGGCCTTTGTGCTAGATTTCAGGAAAATCTAAAAGAGTCTCACTTGACTGTTGTCAAGAGGTTCTTGAGATACCTAAAAGGCACCACTCAACTTTTCCTATGGTATCCAAAAGGCAGAAATTTTAACTTAGTAGGATATGTTCATGATGATTATGCAGGTTTTCTTGTGGATAGAAAGAGCACTTCAGGTATGTCACACATTCTTGGGTTAAGTCATGTGTCTTGGGCCACCAAAAGGCAAAATTTTGTAGCCTTATCTATTGCTGAAACTGAGTATGTGGTTGCTGCCTCATGTTGTTCTCAATTGTTATGGATCAAATAGCAATTAATGGACTTTGAAATTGATGTAGGTTGTATCCCCATCTTTTGTGATAACACTATTGCAATTAGTATGACCAAGAACTCGGTTCATCACAAAAGAACTAAGCACATAGATGTTAGGCATCACTTTTTGAAGGGACGACTATGAAAGTTGTTTGATCAATTTGGAATTTTGTGCTAATAATAAGCAAATAGCTAACATCATCACAAAATCTCTAAGTAGAGATCACTTTGAAAGGAACATATTAGAATTAGGGATGATTAATATCACTTAAAAGGAACCAGTTCTAACTCACTATTTGGTTAGATAATTTATGAATTTTGTAAATAATTAGATTATATTTTGCTATGTCTCATACTTTCGTTAGTATACTCTTGTGCCATGTGCTAAAACGTCTCATTAATCTCTAATAATATTATCTTTATTTTCTTGGAAAATTCAGACTCACACAAGAGAATTCTCAGTAAAGAACCCGGTTCATAAAGATTACATAGTATGTACTGTCCACTCCGCATATTTTGAAATAATTATATTTGGATCATGATAAAAAAGAGAGTCCCATTTAATCACAATCTCCCTCAATGTTTATAAGTTACAAACGAACCAAGCTCACCCAAAAGGAGTCCTAGGCGCCTTAATTTCCTAGATTCTAGGGAAGACTCCAATGTCTTTTCAAACTGACTTTCCTAGTTTGATTAGACTTCTGAACTTCAAAAAGCAACCATTACTCATTCAAAACTATCCCTCTTTAAATTGATTAGGCCTTAACCATTTCTTCACTTCTAATTTTCCAGCCGCCAAAATTCTCTCTATCTTCTCTCACCTCGTCTACACACACATCTCCTTTACATACATCAATGGAAGACCCATATGAAAACCCTTCTTCACCACCCAAAGAATCATCATCTACACCTTCAGGCACACCTATCTCTAAGAAAGTAAGGTTCAAGATACTTGCTTATAAGACACTCGCAGACAATGAACAAATAAAAAATAAATAATTTGAAAGCAAGCCAGGAAGAAGAACACAAAAAGTCAGAAGAATCTTTCACTTCTTCAACTGTGGGGGGTGGGGGGGGGGGGGGGGGAACTATTGCATCTGAAACAGAACAAGTAACCTCTAGTCTAAATATTGCTTCTGAGGTCATTTATGAAGTGGCTGAGAATTTGGAGAATAGATTTGTTTTGGTTGGTACGATTACTGGGATATAAACTACTGAGTCTAGTATAGTTGGTGGTAAGAAAAAAAGAAAAAAATAAAAGAAATAGAGAGTGAGGGTGAGGGTGTTCAAGGAGATGTAAGGGGAAAGAAAAAAGGAGTGGTTGAACCTTCACCTACTCCTGTTGGGTTGACTGAGGAAACAGAGGTGATGGTGTTATAGAGCGAGGAAGCTGTTGAGGAGGAAGAAAGTTAGAGAGAAGAATGAGTAGTGGATCTGGTGATGCTAGTGCAGTTGAGGGGTTGGTTAGGTTGAGGGAAGAGGTTCAAAGAACCTATTCCATCTGTGTATAAACCCCTCAAAGATTTACCGAGTGTCTAACAACTACAATCCGAATAAGAAAAAGTTTAGTAGTTAAAATCCTTGAAACTTCTAGGGCACACAAGAAGAGAAAGGATGCCTCTTCTATCCCTGTAGAGACTTCTCCTACAAAAGGACGATCTACAAGGAGTCTGAAGAAGCAGAGTGAGGCTGAACTTGAAAGACCCTTAGAAGAGAGTAAAAGAAAAGTTGTTGCAAAGGAAAAAAAGAAAGTGAGTGAACATGTTAAGGCAATTGAGATTGAGGAGATGGACCTGGTCCTTCATTGAAGACGGGGCAAAGGAGGTGGAGGTTGTGACTCCAAAAGCAAATAAAAGAAAGACTTCCAAAAAGAAGTCTCCTTCCTTGGTGATGTAGAGCCTTCTTCCTTGGCAAAAAGAACTAGGTCTTCCAGGAAATCTAGGAAAGTGCAAGTAGTGGAAGAATAAGAAGAAGAAAGTGAATAAGAAGAGGAAATTGATGAGGAACATGACAAAATGGTGAAGTTTGGGAAGCGAACAATCTTGAAAAGTAGACTCCTCAGGGACTTGGAGGAGGAAGGAATGGTGATGCTGCTGGAGAAGCTTGAACTTCAACGATCGAAGGACATGGTCTTTCAGATGGAAGGAAGACTATCCAGAGCTGAGATTGCGAAGTTTATGGCTAACAGTGAAATCAAGAATGGCAAGGTCACTAGTGTAGTGAAATGGGTGACTATGAGCTTTGACAACAAGGAACATAGAGAAATTTCTAGGGGTTACCTGCTGAAGGGTACAATGACCACAAGAAGCTGAAATGGCCAAGCCTAGAAAACCTTCCCACCTTCCTTCCCATTACATGCTGATAATGAGTTAGAGTTACAACCCAAGGTTGTGTACAAAAGTGAGATGAAGCCTGCTCACAAATTACTTTTTGAATTTGTCAATAAGGTTGTGTTGCCCAGGCAGGAAAAAAAGCACATTGCCACCTTCATGGATCTGGTCCTCATGGAGTGCGTGGATAGTAGGAGGCAGATCAATTCATCGGGGTTTATCATCCAGCTCCTTGATAAGGTTATAACTACCACCAAAACTCACGCCATACCCTATGGATTCATTCTCACTGTTGTGCTTTCTCACTTCAAGGTTTCCCTCAAGAAATGGGATGTGCGCACAAACAAAGATCACTTTGGAGCCAACACCTTGACTGCATGTGACTATGAAGTCCATACTGCTCCCAAAGAACCTGGTTCATCTAAGTGGGTGCCTATGAACAACAAAGTGAGAGCCTTGGTGCAGGAGAGTGGGGCTTAGGATGCTGAAATTCAGAGGCTAAAGAAGAGGTTGACAGAACTAGAAACTGAGAAGGATGCTCTCAGGACTCAGCTTGCTAAGGAAAAGGAGAAGAATGAAGGCATTCTCCATGACATGTTGAAACTGCTTCAGGTCAGTAACTAAGAACCTGGTCCTTCCCAGCCTTAAACCCTTCCTAGCCTAGTTAGAAAACCAGTGACCCGAATGAGATGTTTCTTTTTATCTTTTTTTTGCTCATGGTGCAGTACTTCTATTTTCTTCTATGCTTTGTGGATGACTCTTATCAATGATAATCAACTGCTTTTGCTCTAATTTTTTGTTGATGTTTCTTAGATGACTAATATCTTTAGATTAATAAGTAATACTTGATTCCATGATTGCATTTGAAATGGCCATGAGTAAGATCTGCTAAAATCTGGTTCTCTACATAATTATGCAACTTTTCGATGATGCCAAAAGGGGGATGATATGTTGTGCTTTTACTTTGGACTGTGATGTTTATAACCTAATGAACCTGGTCCTTGATTATTTGTAACTTTAAAATTGAAAGTGTTCTAACATTGTGTTAATGTTGAAGCTGAGTTGAAACAGGTTTCATGCTTATGAAAAGCACTAAGTTCGTCATCATCAAAAAGGGGGAATTAATTGGCCTGGATAAGTTTGTTTTGATGATTGATAAAGGAATACATGTATGGGCCATGTCCATACATAGTGTACACAGACACAAGCAAATTCAAGTACAATGCATGCACGTGAAGGAGATAAGCTTAAGTAGCTATATATGATATCTCCTGAATGAAAATGTTGCATAAGTGATAAGGAGCAGGACTCTTTATTCGAAGAGAACGCTATCCTAGATACGGAGGAGTTAGAAGTTGAAGATAACTAGAACTCTTCCACCAACGAAGAGTATAACATTAGAACTCAGTTATTTCCTATTCTACTAACTCTATATATATCAGTCCGTTCTCTTTTACAGGTGACACACAAACGCTGAAGTTAAGCAAGAATTGAGAGCAAAATAGCAAGGCATTTGCAAGCAATTCCTATGTGATTCGAGTGTGCGAACATGGAGCTACATAAACCAGATAGAAGAACCAGTTCCAAGTGTCTGTCTTTTATTCTAGTTTCATTGTAGTAGGGCTTTTGAGTTGTACCTTTCAGCTTTCCCTAGAAGCATTTGTACTAGGTACTTTGAGTTGTATTGTTCAAGTTAGAGTTAACTTGAAGTTGTCGCAACAACGTGAGGCTGGTTACCACAAAGGGTTAGAGGTAATCTTTAGGTTTACAAGAGTATTGTAAATGGTGTTTTTGGCTCGGTTATTTAGTGAAGTGTTGGGAAACATCCTAGGTAGTAGGACGTGGTTTTTTCACCTTTTAAGCCAGGTGTTTTCCACGTAAAAAACTTGTGTTCTTTGCTTTCTGCATTTATTATTATGCAACACATAGAGAACCAGATCTTTATATAATCCGTGCACGCAAAACTGGATACGACACAAATCCCCTCCCCCTCTTGTGTGACATTGAAGCATAAAACATCAATAGTACTTGATTATTCGTGCCTCCTCCAATGAATTATGTTTCGGACCATCTAATTTTTTAATTTGTCGGTGAAGGTTCGATTCACCACCTTTTTATCACCTTTCCTATTTTCTTTTCAACAAAAAAAAAACAAACAAATAAAGGTGATGAAAGTGGTAAGCACCCTCTGATCCTCAATTAACAGAAACTTCGTTTTGAGTTTTGAGCATGCAATTATTTTGTCAGGAAGCGTTTTGTCTTCCTACGTGGAACTTTCTGACATGTTAATTTGGCCCTAGTCAAAATATGAGTATATATCGGGTAGGAATACAAAGCAAACAAACTGTAAACACCGTAAGAACGTTAAGAAGAAGAGAAAGCAAATTATAAAAGTAAATAAACCAACAAAGATACGCACAAAGAGTCAAAAAGGCATACAAGGCTAATTGGATAAACGTATATCTCAAGCCAGTAATGGTGCGCCGCTCCAAGTCAAAAAAGAGTTTCTCTCCATATTATCAATTTATATAATCCCTTAATGAATGGACCAAATTCTAACTTTTCTTTTTCCAGGGTATTTTTTTTCCCCTGCCGACCAAAGTTTAGCCAAGAAAATAAAGTACAAACTAGACAAAAAGATACAAAAGCTCCAATTTAAACTAAAGTATCATCCATCTGCCCAAGTTACGATTAAGAATATTTCTTGATTCAGACAGTAGAGGAAAAAAAGGTAGCTCAGTGCATAAACTATTCCGTATTTACGTAAAATTTGGAGACGGACCGTATTGTTAGTGGTGTGATGTAGACAGCCAACCCTAATACAAGCATTAGTGGCTACTTTCACGGCTTGAACCTGTTAACATATATGCACGTAGATAACTTTTCCGTTGCTCCAAGACTTTGTTCAATCGGTTGATAGAAAGAGGCTAAAGCTCCAAAAGCAAAATAAGGCCACCTAATAAAAAATAGAAAACAAAGTTACAGAGAAAGTGGTGCTTTGCTGGTACTATTGTAATAGACAATCCCAACAAGAAGAAGCCATGATTATGACTGAACATTTAAGTCCTCACTACAAAGAAGAGAAGCTTCTTGTCTTCTTCAAGTTGGATTTCATATACTTTATTTGCACTACCACCTGGATCCAACTAGCTATAGGAGGTCAATTTTATTGCATACATGACCACACTGAATATGCTAAGAAAGGAAAGAAATGGAATCTATGCATAAACAAAGAGAAAACATAGAGGGTGAGGGGTAGCACCGTACCAAGCACAGGATATCATTCTTGTACTCGAGCCTGTAGTGATTGAATTGAGGCTAGACTATGCACTTGGAACGAGAACCTATTTGTTTAGGTAATATTTAAATTGAATATCGTTCTTGCACCCGAACTTGTAGTTGGTAGGTCAAATCGCTCTATCGAAGTGATTGAATTGAGGCTATACTATGCACTTGGAACGAGAACCTATTTATTTAGGTAACACTTAAATTGAATATTGTTCTTGCACCCAAACTTGTAATTGGTAGGTCAAAACTCTCTGTCGTTGTGATTGAATTGAGGCTATACTATGCACTTGGAACGGGAACATATTTGTTTAGGTAACATTTAATTTGTTTAGCGGTGAAATGTTAAATGCAAATATGAAACATTATCAACTAGTACTGAATCCCTTCCATATGAAATGTTAGCAAAGAGCCTATTTGATGTGTTAGTACATCCTTGTAAATTGTAATGAATATGGGTATGGTCATTCTACTGGAAAAAAGAGAGAAAAGTTTGACAATTTAATGCAACACGTCCCCTCATGCATCTTATAATAATGCAACATGATTCAAGAAAAGAATTAAGGTATTCAAGTATATTTCATCGTGTATCTACTATCTTCGTGTTCCAAGTAATTTTTACTAAAAGGAAATAATTACCTAAACGTTTTAAAATTCAAAAATATTTTCCTTTACTTCTTTTTTAGAAAGTCTTTTTTCCTAAATCCCAATTTTCAAAAAAATAAAAGTATTTTCCTTTAATTCCTACTTTAGAAGTCCTTCCTTAAAAAATCTCAAATTAAGAAAAAAGTTTTTAAAACCAAAAATATTTTCTTTCTTTTTTAGAAGTATTTCATTCTAAAAAAAAATCAAATCAAAATATAAAAAAATATTTTCTACTTTTTTTTCCTTTTTAGAAGTCTTTTTCCCAAAAATACAAAAGCTAAAAAAAAAAAAAAAAAATTAAAAATCCAAAAATATTTTCTTTTTCTTTAGAAGTCTTTCTTTCAATTTTTTTTAAAAATAATCAAAACCAAAAATCCAAAAATATTTTCTTTCCTCTTTTTCTTTCGAAAATTTCAAAAAAGGTTAAACGCAAAAAATATATTTTCTTTTTTATAAACGCTCTCATGGCCTGAGTGTTATAAGAGTAAAAAAAAAAGAGTTAGTTTATTTACTCTATTCACAATCTTTCCGAACTACGCAAGTGTAACGATTCGATCGGTTGTTTTGAGCATTAGCACGTCGTTCGACGGTGTGAGGCCCTGAGTAGCTTCACTTCAGGTATTATGACTTGTACGCGTGGTCGGAATTGAATTTCGGTAAGTTCGGAGTTGATTTGAAAAAAGAAATCTAATTTCGGAAGCTTAAAGTTGGAAGAATTGACTAAGGTTTGATTTTTGAGTAAACGACCTCCGAATCAGAATCGGAAGTTCCAACAGAACTAAGGTTTTATATTTGTTATCCTAGAGACAATAATCGCCACACCACTTTGACAGGAATGTCCGAAATATCGAGAAATATAAGATAGTGGAACATCAATAATGTTAAAACATTATAATTTTGACGTGTTTTTACCAAAGCGTGAACCATCATTTAGCAACGCGTGCGTTTCTTATATTATGATAGGAGAATATGACGTTCCTCATCATCAAATTCTCTCAATCATACATCTGCAGTTGCACCTTGGCTCTCATATTACTCCTCAATTGCACGCACGATTATTTTCAATCCAAATTATATAAATCATAGAAAGACGAATTCAGAATTTGAATATTATGAGTTCATGTAGCAACATCAAACGTTAATATATACTATTATAATAATTGACTTCATAATATATTTCTATATACATTTAGTAGATATTCTAATATATAGTATGTAGTATATATAGGGCAAAAATTACTAACTTCCCGTGAACCCATAACCAACACCGTAAATCCTCCCTTGATCATGTACCACTCCCACTTAATTTTAGCTAGCGTTTGAACATAAATTTGGATGAAACTTGAAAAATATTTTTTTTTTGAAATTGTGTCTGGACATGCATCTTATTTGAAAATAGAGTGAAGTTTTGTGAGCGAAAGGCGAATTTTCACTCAGAAACTGTCTTAAACCAATTTTTGAAAACTTGAAAAATCTTTACAATATTTTTTTAAAAAACCGATCATATTTCCTTCAAAACAAATTGCTAAAATCTATGGACAAACGGGTGCTTAACATTTTGTCCTTTCAAATTTTCAAATTCAAAGTGTTGGTAAATTTTAGTCTTCATATTTGGTCAAATGTACTGCAAATGCTCGACAATCGTAAAAATAAGTGATCTGGAAAGTTGTAAACAATAGGACATTCCTAGAGACAAACATGCCAGCCTTATAATCAGTTTTGAAAATTATAAAAAGTAAGGGAAAGAAAAAAAGTAGCCCTTCCAAAAATATTCAAAGGCTTGATTGTTTACGTTTGTTCCAAGAAATTATCATCAAAAAACACAAGAGAATCAAAACAAACTCTTTTTAGCTTTCTATTCTTTTTAATATAAAAGATACTAAGTAGCACCGTAATAACACAATATTTACAAGCCCACCACATATAATAATGCAAGAAATACACCATTAACGGCTAATTTAGACATTTTTACCAAAACAAAAAAACACTCACTTGCTAATATAATATTTTGAAACTAATACATTAGTAATTAATCAGTAACTTTTGTTCAGATCATTGGAGAGGAGGAGGAGGAGGACGAGGATGAAGAAGTAGTTGGAGATGGCCAAAATTGTGCATTCTTCACCTTAGAAATACTTGCCAATACTCCTAGTGGAGTCACATCGCCGATAATTGTAACTTTCTTTGAAGGGAAATCTATATTAAATGATTTCACTCCTGCATATATTTTGATCCAAAAGCAATTACTTTATATTAATTGGATAGTCTATATGCCTAATCAATAATATTACGTTAGCATTGATTAAAGAAAACTAGCTAGAAAGAGAGAAAAGAACAATTCAAAATGCAATATTACTAGTATATAAATAATATTAACTTGCCTTCCATTCTTGAGATATGTTTTCTTACTTTCCCTTCACAACCTTTGCAGTGAATTGACACCATCAATTCCACAACCTATCAAACGTTCAAAAAATAAATCTTATATAATAAGTACAAAATAATTAACTGAATAAAGTTATAATATAGCAACTAACATGCTATAATATATTAAACTATACTGATTGTGTAAAAAATATTTACACGTCGTGTTACTATAATAAAATGCAAAAGTAAATAAGTAAACCTGTTCACGGGGACAAGAACGAGTTGATGATGATTTATAGACACACAAATCCTTTGAATAAGCTGGTGAAGGTTTATAGACTGGGGATTCAATCGAACGAGTCGATGAAGATCGATACATTAGACGTTCATTTGTGCTTTTAGCCCTTAAGGGTTTGCTAGGAACCACAGCTTGAACATTTCCAGAACTATTATCTGATGATAAGAAATCTATAAATGGAGTATCACTTAACAAATACCTAGAGGAATAACTAGGAGGACTAGAATTAGCTAAGTCAGTAATATCAGCTGAGCTTTTTCGACGTAATTCACTTGGTTTACTAGAGCTTTTTCTACCCTTGTGATAATAATTCTTAGGATCAAATGGAAGTTGAGAAGAAGAACAAGGGACTACTGGTGTTTTGATTTTTGAACGGTCACCTAATCGATCAATTTTACGATCAAGATGCCTAATCCCACGACGTACCATAGTACGTTGATCCATGCTTGAACATATGGCTGTAGAAGCAGGAGAAGCACAGAACAAATCTATGGATTTCATGTTTTTTTTGGCCAAGAAAATGATGAAAACTCAGAGGAGAAGTTGAAAATATAGCCTAGTTAGAATATTGCATTTAAGTTATGAGAAAAGATGGAAGGGGGAGAATACTATAGGAAAGATTTTTTTTTCAAAACTGAGGCTAAGTGATGAGCTTATAAAGTATGGTAGCTAGACTTATAGTAGATGGAATACTAGGAGATATTAAAAAAGTGCAGCCCGGTGCACGAAGTATACCGTGTTCAGGGGTACGGGAAAAAACCGCACCTTAGGAGATGTGATATAAGCAGTCTACCCTAATACAAGTATTAGCGGCTAATTCTACAGTTTGAACTCGCACATATAGATAACACGAAAATAACTTTACCGTTTCTCCAAGTTTCCACAATAAGTTGGAAAAGTAAAAGATGGCTACACAAAGGGCCCCAGAAGAATTGATGAATATTGTAAACCTTAAGGGACACAGGATTTATCTGGACCTCTAAAGTTGTTTGTACATCTTTTCTTTTCTGCTTTTATTTTCTTTTATGTTTTAAGCTGGATGGGTAGGGTGGATGCCAAACCCCGATTATTACAAGATGACTCTAATATGTTTTTAAAAAAAAACTGTATTGGGTAGGTAAGCACTAGACAATGTTATTTTAAGTTTAACATATACTAAGAATTTTTGAAGTATCAAAGTCAGCGAAAAGATACTATAACTATAAGTAACTATTCACAAGAAGCGAAATCTGAAAATAAAGTAGATATGACAATAAGTGAAAATACACGGATAGTATTGTATACCGTTAAAATCGGACTCACCCGATTTTGCTCATTGTTCGAGACCAGGGGATAGAACGAGGATCGGCCACGTATTATATCAGATCGGAAAGGTACCGAGCTCGAAATTCGAAGTATCAGTTAATATCAAGACCAACGATGATCGAGACCAAACGGGATAAATATCGAGCGAGACTGAAGAAAGCATAATAACGGAAAGCCGAGTTATTCGTGACCGATCGAAGATCATGGCGAAAATCTCGGAACGGATCGAATCAAGGACGGTTATTTAGCTAATCTTGGGATTTCCTTCTATAATTAGAATTGTACCATAAGTGGAATTCATCTACTATATAAAGGGGGGTTCTAATCATTTGTAAAACACCACCTTATTCTCGCATATCAAACCAATACAATACTCTCTCATGCTCTTTTGTTCATCAGTTTACTTCATATTCCATAACTTTACTATCAGTCAGTTCGAGGGCGTTCTAGCCCGAGGGTTGAATTGCATTTCAATACTGGTTTGCTTTACTTTACTGTTAATTTTTATTATTGATCATCGTATTTATTAATTGGTATTAGGTGAAATCACGTGTTTTTAAAACTATTTATAAGTTTAATTGTTATCCAATTTAAGGGTAACAAATATAGAAATACATCTAACTTGTGGGTATATAAGTTAATTAGTCCTCTCTTTTTTTATACTATTTTTGTGACCTTTGGAGTGAATGATTAGGAGCATTAATAGCAGCAAATGTGGGAAAATTTGTAGACTAATTAAGTAGACCTTATTATTACCATATCATTGCCCACAGGACTTGACTGTTAGGAAATTTTCATATACTATATGATAGCCATGGAGGTCAAATCAGGCTAACCGAAAGTAGCCTTTCTTGTCTGCTTTGATATTTGTTCCTCACTAAAGTATCTATCAATCTTTACCTCCAAGTTCCAATCTCATGTACCTATTTTGAAATTGGTCGGATAAGCTTTTATATTATTGTTGTAGTTTGTTGAATCGGTAAAGTTGTTTATGTAACCTATGAGTCATGAGTTCGAGTCGTGAAAACAGTTATTAATATTTGTATTATAGTAAATTGTTTGTCACGCCTCTTAACATACGAGCCGTCCTCGAATCTTGGGTAAGCGCAAAATATGTTAGTATACTGCTCTTTTGCTAGGTTGGTGAGATAGAGACTAAACGTTCCTCTTTAATTTACTTCCTTTGACCTTTACATTCCACTCCTCTTTCTTTCTTATTTATAACCCAACCAAATATAGCGTAAGAATCTTTTGTTAAGATATAATTAAATAGTATTTAAAATGTGATTTTCCTGATCATTTAAAAAATTATATGACATGATTATACATTCATCTTAATATAAAAAAAATATTTTATTTTTTATATTACTAATTTCTAACTTCTTTTTTGGACGATTTTAGCTTTTAAACTGAGAAATAATTTCATGCAACTCTTTTATTCTTGAGAATTCTAGTTTTGGAGATTATAATGGCGATTAGAAGTGAATTTTGAAAAAATTACACATTTGCACACATGTAATTTAACACTCTGTAGTCTGCACTATCATCAGAGATTCCCCTGCACAGATTTTCTTGAAGTCCAAACATTCCGATTTCTGCCTCAAGAATTGAGCTATATTAATTGTATTTAGCTTATATTATCTGAATAAAATTTTAAAATAAAAAAGTTAAAGACTAATGACCCGGATTTGGGACCCAAATTTCAGGAGTACAATTGGATGAAGACAAAGTAAGGGTCAATTTCAACAATTAATTGCGGAAATGGTTAAGGATTAGGACAAACTAAGACAAACAAAGCTGAGCTAATTCAGGAATTAATTCAACTAATAACAAAGCCAATAACCCGTTGGAGCTCACGTGATAAAGTGTTTATTTCAAGATTGCTCTCTAATTAAAATAGTTATTCGACCTC
Source organism: Nicotiana undulata (assembly GCA_005239495.1). Lineage (NCBI taxonomy): Eukaryota > Viridiplantae > Streptophyta > Magnoliopsida > Solanales > Solanaceae > Nicotiana > Nicotiana undulata. Next base: position 86,340 of record ML267063.1, on the reverse strand, counting down.
ATTGGTTTTACTAATTTATGATATGTTACTGCAAAAGCCACTAGTTTTCCGGCCCCTCAACATTCATGATACCAAAATTATTCTGCTGCAGTGTCTCACGGACCGGTTGAAGCCGTGGCGTAATTGGTAAAATTAATATCGTGTGACCAGGAGGTTACGGGTTTGAGTCGTGGAAATAACCTCTAGTAGAAATGTAAGGTAAGATTACGTACAATAGATTCTTGTGGTCTGACTCTTCCTCGAATCTCGTGCATAACGGAAGCTTAGTGCACCGGGTATTGTCTCGCAGACGGATTTGCTTTTCCTACAACAATGTACTCCATATAGTTAATCTTCGATATTAAATTGGCTTTGGAACTTTTCGCATCATATTGTCATTTTTTGGGAGAGAAAAGGGTTTGAACTCCATATTTCATGTCAAATTTGTACCTGGTGATAACTTGTTAATTACAACATAAATAACTGGTGATTTGTAATTTGTGAATCTATTTCTCGATCTTCGATCTCAATATCTCAGACAAAACGCTTTCCTTTTCTTGAATTAAATCTTTACGGATGAGTTTAAGTTCTACAAACTAATAATAAAAAACATATTTGTAAAATTAGATTATTTATAAGATTATGATAGATAAATTTTTATTGTTGGCCTAAGTGAAGATTGTTTTGATGATTGACAAAGGAACTCAAGCATGAACTAGGTTCATACATAGTGTACACAGACACGGGCAAATTCGAATACAAGGCATGCACGTGAATGAGATAAGTTTAAGTGCTTATATCTGATATCCCCTGAACGAAAAGACTGCATAAGTGATAAGGAGAAGGACTCCTTACTCAAAGAGAACTCTATCCTAGATAAAGGAGGAGTTAGAAGTTGACGATAACTAGAACTCTTCCACCATGGAAGAGTATACCATTAGACCTCTAGTTATTTCCTATTTTACTAACTATATATATTGCAGGATGTTCTCGTTTTACAGACACAGACAAACGCTGAAGTTATACGTGAGTTGAGAGCAAAATAGCAAGGCATTTTGCAAGCAATTCTTGTGTGATCAAGTGTGAACCTGAAGTTACATGAACCAGATAGAAGAACCAATTCCAAGTGCCTGTCTTTTATTCTAGTTTCATTGTAGTAGGGATTTTGAGTTGTAGCTTTCAGCTTTATCTAGAAGCAATTGTACTAGGTACCATGAGTTGAAGTTGTCGCAACAACTAGAAGTTGGTTGCCACAAAGGGTTAGAGGTAATCCTTAGGTTTACAAAGAGTTTTTTAAATGTTATTTTTGGCTCAGTGATTTAGTGAAGTGTTGAAAAAAATCCTACTGGGTAGTAGGTCGTGGTTTTTTTACCTTTTGAGCCAGGTGTTTTCCGCATAAAAACACTTGTGTTCTTTACTTTCCGCTTTTAATATTTTGCAACAGTAGTATAAGGAACACATAGACAAACCAAGTTTTTCTATAAGTTGTGCACGCAAAAAATTGGACACCACACAAATCAACCCTCTCTTGTGTGGTATTGAAGTACAAAATATCAATTGGTATCAGGGCGGGTTATCCTTGAAGAGGATAACACCTTAGGATAAGATCAAGATGAGTGTACCACCTGGAAACTAGGAAGGACAATCCACTACTAAGCCACCATAATGGCCAATACTACTCTTGGTGGAAAAACAAAATGAGAGATCATATTCAAGGAGAGGACTATGAGACATTGTCACTGATGGTCCACTAGCTACATTGAAACATCCTGAAGGAGTAGATGTGCCAAAGACAAGAGCGGATTGCACTGCCGAGGACTTGAAGTGGGAGAAGAATGCTAAAGCTAATAAATGGATTGTTTGTGGACTTGGTACAGAATCCAACGATGTGCCACTGCTAAGCAAATATGGGACACACTACATGTGGCTCATGAAGGAACTACTCAAGTGAAGAGATCTAGAGGAAATCTACTATACTCTCAGTATGAGAACTTTGCTATGAAGGATGGATAAACCATTCAAGAGATGTACACAAGGTTCACTACACTGACAAATGAACTGAAATCACTTGGAAAGATTATTCCTGAAGAAGAAAAGGGTTGAGAAGATACTTACTAGGGTCTTGCCATTCATTTGGGAAAGCAAGATCACTGCCATCCAAGAGTCAAAGACCATTGCTACTCTACCACTAGATGAATTGATTGGAAATCTCAAAGCATATGAACTTAGGAGACAAACCATGAAGATGGATGTACCTAAGAAGGAAAGAAGCTTGACACTCGAAATCATTGAAAGTTCTAATTGGGAAGATGATGAAATGGATATGATCACCAAAGACTTCAAGAAGTACCTAAGGAAAGGAAAGGGTTCTTCAAGAAGTGGAAGCTACAGCAAGGAAAAAGCTCCGGAGAAGCAAACCAATGATTGTTGCTACAAGTGTGAAAAACATGATCAGCACATCAAAAAATGTCCTTTGTGGGAAATTGAATAGAAGAAAGAAAGAGATGAACAAAGGAACATGAAGAAGGAACAGGTTCAACCCAATAAAAGAAACAACAAAGGATCAACCAAGGCTATGGTTGATGCTTTGAGAGAAAGCTCAGATGATGATGATGATGAGAATGAACAAGCATTTATGGCCATTGGACATTGGAGAATATGATGAATAAACTGAGGTATGTTTCTTTCATCTCAAAGGCAAGATCAAATTTTATTCTAAAGAAATGTTATCTGAGTTACTACTAGAGCTAATTGATGAATCTGAGGATGTAAATTACGAAAAGGAACAATTGTCTAAAGAATGTGTGATTTTAAAGGCTAAGTGCAAAAACCTGAAACTTAGGTTAGTGAAAGTGTAAGTGAAAATACTGTGTTGAAGAACCAGGTTCATGAACTTGGCTCGACTGTCCTAGAACTTAGATCTGAAAATCTAAAATTGAAACTAGGAACATGCAAAAAGACAGTTAATCACACGGAACTCACTATAGAAGAAAATGTAGGAAAAATGAAAGATGAGTTGTACAAGAGAGATGGACATGTAAGAATCCTAAAGGAGGATCTAATAAAGAACAAGCATGAGATAGACAGAACTTGTAAATGGAACAGGTCATCTGATGCACTTTTATGGATACAAGAACACCATAGTAGCAACAGAAGAAGACTTGGCTTTGGGAACCCTACACCTAAGTGGGATCCTTACATGTCCATCTCTATGAAAGTGATAACACCTTGTGGTAACACTTGTCACTTTGAAAGTGAATGCACTGGAAAAGAAAAGGCAAGTAAAAAGAACAAAAAATTTGTTCAAGAGAAAAATAGGCTTCCAAGTTGGGCTAAAAGAATTTAATTTATCCTTTTGCCTATAGAAAGGGACCCAAACTAGTTTGAATTCCTAAGACTAACCCCTGATTCCTTTTGTAGGCCCAAGTGAAGGGGAGCAGTCAAATATGGTACATGGACAGTGGTTGCTGAAAGCATATGACAGGAAGCAAGAACAAGTTTCTTTCACTTGAGGACCTTAAAGGAGGTAATGTCTCCTTTGAAAATGGGAAGAAAGGTGAGATCATTGGGGTTGGAAAGGTAGGTAAGACTGATTCTTCCTCTATTGAGAATGTCTACTTGATAGATAGACTGACGTACAGTCTAATAAGAGTATAACAATTGTGTGATAGAGGTAACATGGTAGCATTCACCTCTACAAAATGCTTTATGATTAATCTTACCATTGGCAAGATAGTTTTGCAGGGAAAAGAGTAAACAATATATATATGTTGTGGATTTGTCCACACTTTAATATAATGAATTCACTTGCTTAAGTGTGTTGGATAATGATCCCCTCCTTTGACACAAAAAACTTGGACATGTCAGTCTAATCCAACTCAACAAACTAGTCTCCAAGGACTTTGTGATAGGGTTTCCTAACATTAAGTTCAAGGAAGATAAAGTTGGTGAGGCTTGTGCAAGGGGGAATCAGGTAAGATCCTCTTTCAAAAGAACGAAAAAGGTAAGCACTACAAGGACGATGGAACTAGTCTATATGGATCTTTGTGATGCAATGAGAACACTGGGCAGGGGTGGTAAGAGATATTTCATGGTGCTTGTTGATGATTACATCTTTGTGGTGCAATGAGAACACTGGGCAGGGGTGGTAAGAGATATTTCATGGTGCTTGTTGATGATTACTCTAAGTTTACTTGGACATTGTTTTTAACATCTAAAGATAAAGTATTTGACATGTTCACTTCCTTTGTTAGAAAAACTAAAAAAAACAACTAGGTAATCAACTTGCATCAATTAGGTCTGATCATGATACTGAATTTGAGAATGTTAAATTTCCTAAATTTTGTGATGAGCACAACATAAATCATAAGTTTTATGCTCCTAGGACTGCAAAACAAAATGGAGTATTTGAAAGAAAGAATAGGACATTGGAAGAAATGGCTAGGATTGTGCTTCTTTTTAGTAAACTGCCCCATAGTTTCTGGGCAGAAGCTGTGAACATTGCATGATACATCATAAATAGGTGCATGACTAGAACCCTTATTGAGAAGACTCCCTATGAGTTACTAAAAGGGATAAAATTAAATATATCCCATCTTAGGGCATTTGGATGCAAGTGCTTTCTTCACAATAATGGTAAAAACTCCCTATGTAAGTTTGATCCCATAAGTGATGTGGGAGTATTCTCGGAATATTCTTCACATAGTAAATCTTATAAAATATATAGAAAAAGAACTATGTGTGTAAAATAAAGTGTACATGTGGTTTTTGAAAAAACTAATATTCTTTTTGAGAAGCGGGAACATGATGATGAACCAATTGGGCTGGTAAGAAACTCAAATGAAACCACAACACAGACTGAAGCTGCACTAGAGGAAGGAACATGTGATAGAATAGTTCCTTCCACCCAGGGCAACCTGATAGGGGGAATAACAAAGAGGAACTAATCCTCAAACCTCGAGTGAACCTATTCCTCAGCAACAAAATATTGAAGGAACATCTAGGAGAATCCAGTTGGTTGTGAAACCTTACAAATATCAAAGTTCTCATCCCATTGAGAACATAATTACTTATCCAACCTGTGGATTCAAAACTAGATCTTCTTTGACGAATCTTTGTGCTTTTGATACTTTTTTATCTCTTATTGAACCTAAAAATATTGATGAGGCTTTGCAGGATGCAGACTAGGCGAATGCAATGCAAGATGAACTCAACAAATTTTAAAGAAGTCAAGTTTAGCATCTAGTACCAAAACCCAGGGACAGATAAGTAATTAGCACAAAATGGGTCTTCAGAAACAAACTTGACGGAGATGGAACAATTACAAGGAACAAGGCAACATTGGTGGTCCAATGATATTGTCAAGATGAGGGCATATACTATGATGAGATTTTTGCTCCAGTTGCACGATTGGAAGCAATTAGACTCCTTATAGCATTTGCTACCTACATGAAGTTCACTCTCCATCAGATGGATGTCAAGAGTGCCTTCCGCAATGTCTATCTAAAATAAGAAGTGTTTGTCAAGCAACCTCCGACTTTGAAAACAAGGAATATCCTGATCATGTGTACAAGCTTGACAGGGCACTTTATGGGATCAAGCGGGCTCCAAGAGCATGGTATGAAAGAATTTCAAATTTCTTGCTTTAGCATGGCTACAAGAGAGGTAAAATTGATAATACTTTATTCTTGAAAGAAAAAGGTAAAGACCTTTTGGTAGTTCAGATATATGTTGATGATATAATCTTTGGAGAAACTACTAATAAGGTAAGTAAAGAATTTGCTAAATTAATAGGGAGTGAGTTTTGAAATGAGTATGAAGGGTGAGCTTAATTTCTTCTTAGGCTTACAAATTAAACAAAATTCAAATGGAACTATGATCCATCAACACAAGTATGTGAAAGAGTTGCTTAAAAGGTTTAAAATGGAATATTCCATAGAAATTGACACTCCTATAACAACAACCACAAAATTGGATGTAGATAAACCTGGTTGATCTGTTGATCAGAAGTTGTATAGGGGAATGATTGGCTCTTTGTTATACCCCACTGCTAGCATACTTGACATTGTTTTCAGTGTAGGACTTTGTGCTAGATTTCAGGCAAATCCAAAGGAGTCTCACTCGAATGTTGTCAAGAGGATCTTAAGATACCTAAAAGGCACCACTGACTTTTGTCTATGGTATCCAAAAGGTAGTAATTTCAACTAAGTGGGATATGCTGATGCTAATTGTGCAAGTTTTCTTGTGAATAGAAAAAACACCTTAGGTAAGGCACATTTTCTTGGCTCATGTCTTGTAACTTGGGCCACCAAAAAGCAAAATTTGTGGCCTTATCTACTACTGAAGCTGAGTATGTTGTTGTTGCCTCATGTTGTGCTCAATTATTGTGGATCAAACAACAATTAATGGATTTTGGAATTGATGTAGGTTGTATCCCCATCTTTTGTGATAACACTAGTGCAATTGGTATGACCGAGAACCCGGTTCATCACAAAAGAACTAAGTAGATAGATGTTAGGCATCACTTTTTGAGGAAAAACTATGAAAAATGTTTGATCACTGTGGAGTGTTTTGCTACTAACAACCAAATAGCTGATATATTCACAAGAACTCTAAGTAGAGTTAACTTTGAAAGGAACAAGTTAGAATTAGGGATGATTAAGATCACCTAAAAGGAACCAGTTCTAACTCAAAAATTGGTTAGACAATTTGTGAATTTTATACATAATTAGATTAGATTTTGCTCTGTCTCATAATTTCACTAGTATACTCTTGTGTCATGTGCTAAAATATCTCATTAATCTCTAATGATATTATCTTTATTCTCTTGGAAAATTCAGAATCGCACAAGAGATTTCTCAATGAGAACCTGGTTCATCAAGATTACATGGTACATACTCTCCACTCTGCATATATTGAAATAATTATATTGGTATTATTATCAAAAAGAGAGTCATATTTAATCCTAACCTTCCTTGAGCTTATTCGTTACAAAATGAACCAGCTTCACCCAAGGAGAGTCCCAAAATGCAATAAGTGCCTATATTATAAGGAGAGACTTCAACATCTTTTCCAACCCATTTCTCCACTTATAAACTACCCTGTTGTCAAACAGCTCTCAGAATATTCTCTCATCTTTTCTAGAACACTCATCCAAACACTGCAATGGAAAACCCTTCTGAGAACCCCTCATCACCACTCAAGGAAACTACACCCACACCATATATCACACTTTCACCCACACCCACCTCTAAGAAAGGAAGGTTCAAGAAGATTACTCGCGAGGTAGTTGTTGGAGGAGAACAAAACAAGAAACTCAATGAGCAGTTAAAAGCAAGTCGGGCAGAAGAACCCTAGAAATCTGAAGAATCATTTAAGTCTGCACTGAGGGGGAAGAAACTGTTTCATCTGAAATAGAACATGTAACATCTGGTCCAAAAATTATATCTGAGACAATCTTTGAGGTTGTTGAAAATTTGGAAAATAGGTTTGTTTTGGTAGGAACAATGGCTGGTGTTGAAACAATAGAACCTGGAAAACTGGGTGGTAAAAATACAAATAAAAAAGAAAAAAAAAGAGTGAGGGTGCTCAAAGTGATGTGTAGGAATGGGGAAAAAAGCGGTTGAATATGCACCCACTCATGTTGGTTTGACTGGAGAAACGGGAGCTATGGTAGTGTGGAGTAAGGAATCTGCTGGAGAGGAAGAAAGTTTGAGAAAAAAAGGGGTAGTGGGTCTGGAGAAATTGTTGAGGGGTTGGTTAGGTTAGGGAAAATGTTCAAGAACCTGTTCTATCTGTGAAGGAACCCCTCGAAGACCTATTGAAATGAGTGTCTGACAGTTACAATCTTAAACGGAAGAAGAGTTCAGGAATTAAAATCCTAGAATTGTTAGGGTAAAAAAGAAGAGAAAGGCTACCTCTTCTATCCCTATAAAGGCTCACATGAGGAAGATCTACAAGGATTCAGAATAAGTAGAGTGGGGCTGAACTGGAAAAAGCCCTAGAAGAGAATAAAAGAAAAGTTGTTGCAAAGGGAAAGAAGAAAGTGGTTGAGCATGTGGAGGTAGTTGAAATTGAGGAGATGGATCTGTTACTTTTTTATGAAGACACGACAGAGGAGGAAGAGGTTGTGACTCCAAAGACAAAGAAAAGAAAGACTTCCAAAAAGAAGTCCCTTCAAAGACATAGTCTGTAGAACCTTCTACCTTTTTAAAAAGAACCAGGTCTGCCATGAAATCTAATAAAGTGAAAGTTGTGGAGGAAGAAGAAGAAGAAGAAGAAGAAGAAGAAGAAGAAGAAGAAGAAGAAGAAGAAACCGATGATGAACATAACAAGAAGGAGAAGTTTGGAAAAAGAACCATCTTGAAGGGTAGACTCTTCAGGGACTGGAAGAGGAAGGCATGGTCATGTTGCTGCAAAAACTACAAGTGTAGGGTTGGATGTACATGGTCCTTCAAATGGATGGAAGGCTTGCCAGGGATGAGATTATGGAGTTCATAGCAAATTGTGAGATAAAAAATGGCATAGTCACTAGTGTGGTGAAGGAAGTTACTGTGAGATTCGACTGCAAAGAATTGGGAGAGATTCTGGATGTACCTGCATAAGGGTAAAATGATTACAAAAGGCTCAAATGGACAAGCCTAGAGAACCTCCCTTGCCATTGCAAGGAATTTTGCTGACAATGAGTTAGAGGTAGAGGCTAAGGTTGTATACAAACGTGAGATGAAGCCACCCCACAAAGTGTTGTTTGAATTTGTTAACAAGGTCATGTTGCCCATGCAGGAATGAGGCACATTGTCTCATTCATGGACCTGGTCTTGTTGGAATGCATTGATAGCAGGAGGCAGATTAATTGGATTGGGTTTATTATCCTGTCCTTGATAGGGTTCTAAATGGCACCAAAACACACGCCATACCCTGTGGTTTCATTCTCACTACCGTATTGGATCACTTCAAGGTTCCCTTAAAGAAATGGGATATTAGTACAAACAATGATCACTTTGGAGAAAACACCTTGACTGCTTGTGACTATGATGTCCATGTTGCTGTTAAAGAACCTGGTTCATCCAAGAAGGTGCCCATGAACAACAAAGTGAGAGCCTTGGTACAAGAGAGTGGGGCTAAGGATGTTGAGCTTGAGAGGCTGAAGTAGAAACTGAAAGGGATGCTCTCGGGGCTGAGCTTGCAAAGGATAAGGAGAAGAATGAAGGAATGCTTAGATTTGTTAAAAGCTACTTCAGGACAGAAACCAAGAACCTGGTCCTTCCCAGCCTTGAAACCTTTCTAGCCTAGTTAGACAAATCAGTGACCCGGAGGGGATTATTTTTTGTTCTTTTTTCTCATGATCCAGTATCTTTATTTTTCTGTATGCTTTGTGGATGACTAATATCATTGTTAATCAACTATTTTTGTGCTCTAGCTATTTGTTGATGTTTCTTAGATAACTAATATCATTAGATTGATATATGATGCTTGACTCTATGATTGCATTTGAAATAGCTCCAGTGGCCATGAGTAATATCTATTAAAATCTAGTAATTTAACAGAATTATGCAACTTTCCGATGATGCAAAAAAGGGGAAGATATTTGTGCCTTTTACTTTAAACTATGATGTTTATAACCTAATGATCCTGGTCCTTGATGATTTGTGACTTTAAAGAGGTAAGTGTGCTAACATTGTGTTGATGTTGAGCTGATTTGAAACAGGTCTTATGCTTATGAAGAGCATAGAGTTGTCATCATCAAAAAGGGAAACTTTGTGGGCCTAAGTGAAGATTGTTTTGATGATTGACACAGGAACTCAAGCATGAACCAGGTCCATACACAATGTACGCAGACACGGGCAGATTCGAGCATAAGGCATGCACGTGAAGGAGGTAAGCTAAGTGGTTGTATCTGATATCCCCTGAATGAAAATATTGCATAAGTGATAAGGAGAAGGACTCCTTACTAAAAGAGAACTCTATTCTAGATAAGGGATGAGTTAGACGTTGAAGATAACAAGAAATCTTCCACCATGGAAGAGTATAACATTAGAACTCTAGTTATTTCCTATTCTACTAACTCTATATATTGGAGGACGTTCTAATTTTACAAGCACGCACAAACGTTGAAGTTAAATGTGAGTTGAGAGAAAAATAGCAAGGCATTTTGAAAGCAATTCCTGTGTGATTCAAGTGTGCAAATCTGAAGCTACATAAACCAGATAGAAGAACAAGTTCCGAGTATATGTCTTATATTCTAGTTTCATTATAGTAGGGCTTTTGAGTTGTACCTTTCAACTTTATCTAGAAGCAATTGTACTAGGTACTATGAGTGTTGTATTTCGTGAAAGTAAAGAAAAGAAAAGGCGTATTTATACTCGAAGACAACCGTCAAAAATGGAAAAAATAATGATGTGAAAGTCATAATTGAAGGTGTCACTTCGCGACTGATGCAGCCGCAAAAAGCCCTAAAAGGCGCCGAGTAATTACAGAACCAACCCGGAGGTGACACGTGGCTTGAGCATTAAATGGAAGTGACAAGCGACGCCTACAGTCAGAGAAGGATGCAATGTTTCGAGTGAAGCGGCGGCAAAATATTCCCACCATAAATGCATATCCACTTACCAAATATTAATCGATAAATAAATGGTAAGTGGGAGGACTATTTGTATTGATAAAAAAGTGTTTCATACGTGTAATAAGACTTGATGACTCAGCCAGTTACGTGGAGTAATGAAAACATGACAACTGGACAGGCTTCTATAAAGAGGTACGTGCCAAAGAGGCACGACACAATATACATACAGGGTAATCAGCTACGGGAAACCCAACCTGATTGAAACAAGGAAGAGACACTGTCAAAATGAATCCGGACAGAGCTACAGGCAGATTCAGAGATCTTCAATTAATGATCCACACGTTACACAACCTTTACGCTCAGTTACGGTTATAACATTACATTAATGTTATAATTAGTCATTAATGAGCGATCATTGCAAGAGGTAGACGTTATATTAAGGAATTCCCTATATAAGGGAATAAAATATAACTTGTAAAGGGCATCCGCACTGCGAACATAATACACTTTACTTTTCCGTGCATCTTATTATTGTCTATTTACTTACTCATTCGTAATTATCATTGTCTCCTTGATTATCAAAAACTCGTGTTCATCCTAAAAATAGCTTTGGTCAAATGATCTAATTCTTTGGTTAAACAGCAACAACTAGAGGTTGGTTTCCACAAAGGGTTGGTAATCCTTAGGTTTACAACGAGTTTTGTAAATGCTGTTTTTGGCTCAGTGACTTAGTGAAGTGTTGGGAAAAGTCCTACTGGATAGTAGGCCGTAATTTTTTCACCTTTTGAACGAGGTGTTTTCCACGTAAAAATAGTTGTGTTCTTTACTTTCCGCATTTATTGTTTTGCAACAGTAGCATAAGGAACACATCGAAGAACCAGGTTCTTCTATAATCTGTGCACGCGAAAAATTAGATATCACATAAATCACCCCTTCTTGTGTGGTATTGAAGTACAAAACATCATTTTTGATTACCATTAATGATTGATAAAATGCTATACTAATTGATAACAATGTCAATGAGTGATGTTAAAGAAAGAAAATTTGGTTCAAAGGTTAAAAAAAGTTTATATAGTGTTTGGGACAAGGACTGAAATAATCAACCAAAAGAGCAGCAGAAAAATTGGTTCAGAGGTTGGAAAAAGTATATAGAGAGTTCGAGATAATGACTAAAATAAATCATCCAAAATAGCAGAAAATTAGGTATTATCAGCTTTCTTGAACAAATCTCGAAGAAATCAGCTCGAGAAGCTTTTCCAACAACCAAATACATAATTCTTGATCAAAATGTCAAATGCAGTCAAGATTTTTGGAGTAAATTAATTCGATTAGTGCTAGACCACATGCAATTTTATTATCCAGAATGCTATTAGTAGACATATCTAACTACCTTTAAAAAGTGAAAACTGCTATTAACCTTAACTTTATGGTTAGCAAATGGTTGTAATGATTATACTTAGCAAAATGGGAGTAATGTGTTTTCCTTTGGTAGGTCCAGTTTGATTTCAGAAATATTTTAAGTGGATATTAAAGGTAGATATCATAATTACATTCTGAGATTGCTTAGTGATTAGCATTACAATAATTTTATCAAATTAAAGTTGACTGTGTGATCCTTTTTTTAATATAACCACAATCCTTTAACTGATCTTGTGTTAAAAAAAAATCTGGATTTTTGGTCCACATTGTCATGATTAATATAAAGTTTTGTACTTGCATGTTAAAAAATAAAGATTTTTTCCCTTTCTTTTCCCTTCATAAAAAAAACGGAGTCAGAAGAGCTGCACCGATAAAATAAATTAGCTACTTAGAAAACGAAAAGGTACTATAAGAAGCAGTATTTTCATCTAGGGAGGTCAAAAAATAAAAAAATATAATTACACAAATAGGCTAAAAAGATTCAACATCTTATATATATATACATGAAAAAAAGTTAAATTTTGTATATTCAATATAATTTTTGGACCCCTACATTTCCCCGACATAGCTTCGCCCCTGACTATAAGTTAGAGTTAGATCTGAAGATATACACAAATAGAATTTAAATTCCTCGTTAAGTTGAACAATAAAATTTCTTCACTAGTAAATAGTAAATTTTTAAATAATTAATCTATATGAAAGTTGTTTAATTAGTAAAATCTTTTCTTGATGTATAAGGTGATCAGGATTAACTGAAAGCGGATTTCTTGAATTGTGTACTGCTAATTAAATTAACTCAACGAAGCATTTACAGATTAATCACAAGTAAAAATCATGCTATGAATATTCAATAACTAACTTTACTTCAATAATATTTGGTAGGGTTACAAATAGAGACATATATCCAACTATACAACCTAGAAAGGAATTTCTTGTCCTTAGATGTTTTCTAGCGTTTGCTCCTCTGGATGGAAAGTGCGACAACGGATTTTCTTCATTCATTATTATAGCTATTAATTTCATTAATACACTTTATCCTACTTAATTAAAAAGAAGATTTATTTATTTGAATATGTGGGTCGTACTGAAATTATTTGATCCTTGAGCACGCGATTAAAGCTGTGGGCCTTTTTTTGCCTCCTTTTCTCCTTGTTACATTTCTTTTGGTTTATTAATTTAATGACTTACGTGTATCATCTCTTTCTTTTTGTTTCTTTCCATTATTACAGTTGTTGATTAATTACAGTGCGGTGGTAATGTGTAATTATTAGGAATCATATTGGTATCGAATTACCTAATAACATGCCTTTTGTCAAACAGGAAAATGAATAGTCACTGCATTGACTGTGAGGCACCAGCAGATATATTACTTCTTTTGTCTCAAATTATCATTCGTGATTTCTAAAAATAATTATCTCAAATTATTTATCATTATAAAAATTCAAGAGTAATTAATTTTTTTCTCTATTCTAACTTTAATATTAATTGTTCTTGAAGAGTACAAATACTTTAATTATGAGAAAGTATTAAGAAGATGTTGGCTCAAGCAAAGTTTTGTTTTGAACATTGACAAAGAAAGTTCGGGCATGAACCAGGTCCATCCCCTGTGTACACAGGTACGGGCAGATTCGGGATGCACGTGGAGAAAATAAGCTTAACTTCATATATCTGATATCTCCTGATTGAAAAGGTTATAATTGATAAGGAGAATGAATCCTTACTCAAAAAGAACACTATCCAAGATAAGGGAGGAGTTAGAAGTATAGAACAACTAGAATTCTTCCACCAAAGAAGAGTAGCATTAGAACTCTAGTTGTTTCTTGATTTCCCATGTCTATATATTGCAGGATGTTCGCATTCTACATGTACGCACAAAAGCAGAAGTTAAACGTGAGTTGAGAGCAAAATAGCAAGGAATTTTGCAAGCAATTCTTGTGTGATTCAAGTGTGCGAACCTGAAGCTACATGAACCAGATAGAAGAACCAATTTCAAGTGTTTGCCTTCTATTCTGGTTCAAATATTGTAGTAGGTGGTTTTCAAATTGTACCTTTCAACTTTATCTAGAGGTAATTGTAATAGGTACTCTGAATATTCAAGTTAGAGTTAACTTGAAGTTGTTGCAACAGTTAGAGGCTGGTTGCCACAACGGGATTAGAGGTAATCCTTAGGTTTATAAAGAGTCTTTGTAAATATTGTTTTGGCTCAGTGATTTAGTGAATTGTTGAGAAAAATCCTACTGAGCAGTAGGTCGTGAATTTTACCTTTTAAGCCAGGTATTTTTCACGTAAAAATACTTGTGTTCTTTACGTTCCGCATCTATTATTTCAGCAACAGTAGGTTAAGGAACATTTAGAAGAACCAATTCCTTCTATAATCAGTGCACGCGAAAAATTGGACACCACACAAATCATCCCTCCCCCCTCCTCTTGTTTGGTATTAAAGTTAAAATATCAAATGAGAGATTATTTAATATTTTCTTAAAGGTCGTATAAAGGAGAAACATGACAGATAATCTGAGATAAAGGGAGTATTAATTTAGATGATTATGGGAATGTCATTAATTTTTCTTAAAAAATTTTAATGGTAGGATTCAGCATGTGAATAGTGAGGAGGTTAAAGGTAGAAGAAAAGATGACATTGGGTGAAATTGAACATATACAACACTTAAGTGATGTGAAGAGAAATTCGCTCTAGTGATTACAACTACAATTCTAGGAAATTGATAATATTCGGTTAATAGGTTATTATTCTTTATATTTTACAAAAATGATTATTTTTTAATTTAAAAAAAAAAATAGTGGATCAATATTCAACTCTAACTCCACCAAGAACTTCCTTAACCTTCCCTTATGGTCTACTTCCTCCTCTTGACCACCTCATAACCTTATTTAAAAGGAATAAAATAAGATATTTCATCCGCTCCAAATTCGTATTAAAATGTTCAAAATGTTGGTATCCTTCCTTTTTATTCAACTTACATAACTTTCAGAAAATCAACGTACTAAAATATGCAAACGTTGAATTATTTTTGATTAAACTAACTTTTCTACCTTTTAGTAACTTCTTTTATCATGTCTACTATATAAGTCAATTTAACATCTTGAACTCCATATTCAGTCAGACTCAAGACTCCGTACCAAATCTAGTACGTATGGAGTGTTCTGAAATATAAGCTTCTAATATATAACGCAGTATATTTATGATATGGGCCTATAGTTCACCTATACGCAATTCAGGTCTAGATCTAGTAAACAGCCCACGGACAGCCCACCTCCATCGAAGAATTACCTTAAATACCCGTCCACCTAACCGTTTAAACTTATAAAGCGGCTATATAATACATGTATGGTTCTATGTAATATGTGTATAATCGTGTATAATCAATATATAATCTATGTATACTAGCTAGAAAGTGTAAACAGTCAATTCAACCGGCTATTTGTATAAAGATCCCTTCTTAATCGAGTTTCATAGAGTACTCCGGATAAGGCTATTTTGTCGTGAATTTCACTTTTTCAGTTCATTTTTTTTTGGGGGGGGGGGGGGGGGGGGGGGGAATGTCCTGAAGTTAAGATTTTGAGTTTAAAATTTCAGGACAAAATAAGTACGGGCTAATTTCTAAATAGCATTCCTGAAAATGGCTATATGTACACTTGCCCCAAAATTGAGAGCAACATTGTTAGTCTGTTTGGCCCATAAGTGATCTTTGAGGCTCAATTCATTGCAGATTGTGAGCACATAATTTTTGCCCTATAAAAAATACTCCTATAAAATCCACAAAAATAGATCTTTCTAATTGTTTTAATTTTTCATAGAATTTCTAGGAATTTTTTGCTAATTATTAATTGCATTTAGTTGCATATTTAATATTTTAAAATTGTAAGAAAATACCAAAATATATCTAAAATATTCATTGCATAGCATTTTAGGTTTTATTTGCATTTTAGGATGTTATTACGTTTATTAGTTGCATTATTAAATGAAAATCACAAAAATACCATGTTCATTTTTTATTTTAGTCTTTAGTTTTAAATTAATAATTTCCTTTCATTGATTTTAAGTTAATTAATAAGTAAAATATTAGAAATAGTAAGTAGGGTAATTTTACAAATTAGATTTAAGTTAGGACTTAATTAGGGTTTTTAATTAATTTGATTAGGATTTAAAATCAAAGAAAAAGAAAAGAAAAAAAGAACGGAGTGTTATAAATAGTATTTTATTTATGGTGAATCTCTATATTCTATAGAGACTCTAGGGTTTGTTACTTGGTGGCTAAGTCACTTTTTCCCTATTAATAAAGATGTTCTATTCCAATGTAATTAATCCCAAAATTCGATAAGAATTCCCTCTCTCTTTCTCTGCAGTATTGTTCTTCTTCTTTTATTGTTTCATAATACGATCAGTATGAGACTCTAACGAATTGAGTAGAAGCTTTGGGATTGAGCATAATGATTGTCAATTGTTCCATGAACTTCCTTCATGATTAAATTCTGTATTTAAGGTTAGTATTTTACTTATTTTTTCTCTTTTAAATTCTTGAAATTCTATAATCTGCTTTTAAATGCAATCAAAGACAATAAACTTTGATTATAACTCTTATAGAGTTGTGCAAGAAATTATAACCACCCGAAGTGGTAAAATTTCTATGCCTTGTCATGATCAAATTCATGTAAGATCGTGGGCAAAGAAGTGGAAACTCGTCCCATTGAATTTGCTCCATTCTCATTCCCCTTAAGAGAATGTGTTAGCAATATGTGATAAGTATGAAAGAAGACAAAAATATTATCGTGAAGGTATCAATGGATGTGGACGTGAAAATAGACGAAATTATAATCGTCATCATTGTGATAACGAGAATAATAAGGATTCTCAAAGTAATCCTTCACTTTCTGAAAGTAATATTTGTCATCGATTTGACATAAGATTTTGTAAAGCACGTATAGATAATTATGGTCCATTCATTATGTGAATGTGACAACATCTGATTTACGAATACTATTCATTCTTCGAAGAATATGAATGTGCTAGTGATAGTGAATATACCACACTCACCTCTAAAAGGAGGTTTGAGATGAACTAAGAAAATAATTTCATTATTATGGCATGAATGGTCATTGATCATGTACCTATTGTGATTAGCAATGTGATTATTACAGGGCAAAAGTAATAGAAGTAACATATATTGCCTATGATAATATTGACCATGACCATAATTGTATAACTTTCTCCTTGAAAGAGATATTCATTATATGGTTTGGGATGAATATGTGATAGTACAAAATTAATTGAAATCTCTAGAAGAGCCAATTATACTACTTCGGAGAAATAAAATTGATTATCAATAATGTAATGTGTCGTAGTAAGTCTCAAAGAAACTTATTGAGTTTCTAAAGTATTCACGAAAGCGGTTCGTTATATTGAGACTATAAATAAAGGAAAGATTAACTATCTTCTATTACTACAACTTGTAGTGAGATAATATGTATGTGAAAAGTTATCCGCTTTATTCTCCAATTTGTACTACATAAATAAAAGAATGCCACAATAAACTTGGAGTTTTTTTTATAATTGCACACGTTATGGTATAAACTTGAAGTTTATCAATATTGATAATTTATCTAGTTGGCATAATTTATTTTAGCCATGTTAATTTAAATATGATGTGCTAAAATAAAAAAAAAATCACATGGATAAATATTAAAGAGCAAGAAAGTTCTTCACGAATTCTCTTATTTTGCTTGTTCTCGCGATTTTTATACCAACTAAAATTAGGATTGAATCCCTTGAATTTTGGAATTTATCAAAGGTGAATATGGGCTCATTCACCTGCCATGTAAACCACATAAGATGCATGTATGAGATAATTACATGTGCGATTATTATTAACCTTCAACTTGGTGTTTGGGAGGTAACTGCTCAATAATTTAATATAGTGCATAATTTCCAGATTGTCTATTCAAGATAGTTGATCTTGATAAGTTGGTTTACATCACAGTTGGTTTAGCAAAATGATTTATTGAGTGTCTCCGCTTAATAGCTAAACTATTGCTTATGAGAACGATATCTATATCAGTTTGATATACGTTATATACGAATGTATATTACATTCTCCTCTCACAAGTCGTTCAGGGTCAGTAATTCTATCTTATTATTATTGATGTGCGGAGCATATTTTAATTAACACTATGACGCACAAAGATGGGTTCCCAAAATTGAGGAAGAAAGTTAGTTTTTCTAACATGAGGGGAAGACAAGATAAACAGTTGAGAAAAAATTACATGGAATGAATTATTATTAATAGATCTCGATCCTCGAATAAGATAATATGAACTTGAAGTTTATAAAAAGATATTTCCTCTGCAATACATTGCAAAGCATGTAGATACGTTTGCGGACCCAAGGAAAATAACTATATTCTCACTACAAATGCTCCTATTAGAATAGGACCTAGAGGGACAAAGTCTATGGTACGCTTAAAACATATAGACAAATTGATTTCAAGTAAAATTCTTGATAAAAAAAGATGATAAAATGATCATAATAAGGAGGCAAGTGATCTAGAAGATCACATGATATAACACTTAATAAAATCTCAGGAGAGGTTCAGGTACCTGAAAGTATGAATAAAGATATTTATATGTTATGTCTTTATGAAAAACAATATTGGAACCGTTATAATGTTCGTCGTCGACATTTATGATAGCGCTAAGTATAGATGAGGATCTTAAGTCTGTCAAATACAGACACAAAAATATTGGCTAAATTGAAGCGACAAAATTCGAACAGAATTGGTTTCATATGAAAGACATGTAGTTTTGGACTTGCAGTTCAAACGCCTGAAAGTATAAAATCAATGGTGTGTGCAATCGCCTTTATCTATCTTATATGTCTAGCATGACATTAAAAACTTGATATGCATCTAAAGTCCATTCATATGGCTTATATGATTTAACTTATATGTCAATCCCTGAAGGATTTAAATTGCTTAAAGCATACAAAATTCTTGGTCATGAAGTACTACATCCTAAGTACAATTTGTGCACATTTCTATCTTGCTATAATTATAAGCATGATAATGTGATATCGAGAATTTTCAAGGTGCAACATATTCATTGGAGTTAATATGTGTGATTTATTCACCAAATCTCTATCGACGTCAACCTTCAAGAAGCTAGTACACAAGATTGGGATGCGAAGGCTCAAGAATGTGAATTGATGCTCTCATCAGCGGGAGTTAATACGTGTTGTACTCCTTTTCTCTTACAAGGTTTTGTCCCACTGGATTTTTCTTGTAAGCTTTTTAACGAGGCAACCAAAATGCGTATTGTTAGATATGTCTACTCTTTTTCCTTTACTAGAATTTTTTTCCCATTGGGTTTTATTTTAATTAAGGTTTTAACGAGACACATTATCTGTTGAATAGACATTCAAGAGGGAGTGTTATAAAAAGTATTTTATTTATGGTGAATGTTTATATTCTAGAGAGATTTTAGGGTTAGTTACTTGGTGGCTAAGTCACTTTTTCCCTATAAAGAAAGGGGTTCTATTCTAATGTAATTAATACCAAAATTCAATAAGAATTCCCTTTCTCTTTCTCTGCAATATTGTTCTTCTTCTTTTATTGTTTCATAACTAGGAGGATTTTGTTTAGCTTTAATCAGAATTGGGCCAAGAGAACAATCCCAGTGGACCTAGTGCTAAATCCCATTGCCAAGACCAATTACCCCAAACCTCACCTGGTCCAACACCCCTTCTAACCAAACGACGTCGTTTAAATCCCAAATGGTAGCGTTTTGCAATGCCTAATCCTCACCCTTGATTTTTCCTGATCCTACGGTCCACAACTCCCTACCCCCATCCCATAAGAGTGTCTGAATCACCTCCCCACCAAACCTAAAGACCAGCCCTCATTTCTCTCATCTCCCTATCTCTCCCATCTTCCACACAAACCCTAGCCGCCTAAGAATTCACTGCCGGCGGCACCACTCCAAATAACCCCAATTTTTCACCTTACAATTTCTATCTTCTCCTCTTTCCAAACATCGTAGCCTCATTCCTAAATCTCCACTAGAACTCCCTGAATTTAAAATCTAAGAAACCCTAAAAACTCTAATTTTACTTTTTCTGAATTCTTTGACAAATTCACTCGTTTTGACCTAAAACTTACATTGGTCAATTGTTCTTAACAAGAACAATTGATTAAAGTTGGTTTTGGATCATTTCTAAGCCATCGGAATCCGGCCGAGCTTCATGTTTCGCTTCAAGTTGAATTGTCTTTCCTTCCATTAGGTCCTCGCCTTATCACATTTTTGTTTTTGTTTTATTTAAAAGAATTAAAAAAAAAAAAAAAAGAAGAAGAAGAAGAAGGAGAAGAAGCGTGTTTTTGGTGCTTAATTGAATTTGTTTGTTGAATACTGAAATTAGATTAATTAGGATGGTTAGCTTATTAATTAACAGCAGAATAACATTTTTTGCTTAATATACTTGTTTTAAGTATTGTTGAATCAATTCACTGCATGGTTTTGAAGATTGACAAATGCCAACCCAGTTGAACCAGGTCCATCGGGGCAAACATAGTCAAACAGACCCATTGGCACAAGAAGCGTCCATGCACAGGAGATAAATATTATCTGGGAACTAAGAGGTTATCTCCTAAGCGAAAAGGTTTCAAATTGATAAGGAGGTTGACTTCGACTTCAGGTAGGACAGAATCGAGATCAAGAAAGTTGAGATAAACACAAACTCTTCCACCAAGGAAGAGTTGCATTAGAACTGAACAACAACATCTCAACTACCGACTCTATAAAATATTGAAGCATTCCTGCTGAAGAATTGATGCACAAACAAGTGAAACAAGAACTGAAAGCAAAATTACCAAAGCAATTTTGTAAGCAGAATCTTTGTGCGACACAAAAGCTACTTGAACCAGCTAGAAGAACCAGTTCTATCTGTTATCTTTCGAGTCTAGTGGTTTGTAGTAGGTGATAAAAATATTGTATCTTTCAGATTTATCTAGAAGCAATTGTAATAGGTAACACTGTTCAAGTTAGAGTTAACTTGAAGTTTGTCGCAATTATCTAGAGGCTAGTTTGCCACAAAGGGATTAGAGTTAGTCCTTAGGTTTACAAAAGAGTTTATTTTGTAAATGCTGCTTGGCTCAGAGTTATAGTGAAGAGTTTGGAAAAATCCTACTGGGAAGTAGGTCGTGGTTTTTTCACCTCTTGAGCCAGGTGTTTTCCACGTAAAATTATTGTGTTCTTTAAATTCTGCAATTACTTTTCCGCAAACTGTAGAAGTTGGAACACCAAGAAGAACCAGGTTCTTCTATAGAGACTGCACTCGAAAATTGGACACCACACAAATCACCCCCCCCCCTTGTGTGGTATTGACGTATAAAACATCAATTGGTATCAGAGCAGGTTATCCTTGAAAAGGCTAACACCTTGGAAAAGATCAAAATGAGTGCACCACCTGGAAACTGGGAGGGTCAATCAACTGCAAGGCCACCACTCTTTAATGGCCAGTATTACTCCTGGTGGAAGAACAAGATGAAGGATCACTTGATTGGAGAAGACTATGAACTTTGGGACATAGTCATTGATGGTCCTCTAGCCACCATGAAGAAGACTGTTGAAGGAGTAGATGTACCAAAGACTAGAGTTGACTGCACTGCTGAGGATCTGAAGAAATGGGAGAAGAATGCTAAGGCCAATGAACTTACAAGGCAGACAAGAAGGAGAGACAATCCAAGAGATGTACACAAGGTTCACAACTCTGACAAATGAACTTAAGTCTCTTGGTAGAGTCATTCTTGAAGAGGACAGGGTGGAGAAGATCCTGACAAGGGTCTTGCCAATTTCCTGGGAAAGTAAAATCACTACTATCCAGGAATCCAAAAATATGGCAACCCTCAGATTGAACGAGCTAATTGGTAACCTTTACTGCTTATGAACTTACAAAGCAGACAATGAAAATGGATGCTCCAAAGAAGGAAAAGAGTCTAGCACTTAGAATCACTGAGGGAGCAGATCTGGAGGAAGATGAGATGTCCATGATCACTAAGGAATTCAGAAACTTCCTCATAAGGAAAAAGGGCATCTCAAGAGGTGGAAACTACAACAAAGCTAAAGCTCCAGAAAGGCCAGCCAACGAGGGATGCTACAAGTGTGGAAAGACTGACCACCATATCAAGAATTGTCCTCAATGGGAAGTGGAATGGAAAAAGGAGAGATTTGAAAGAAGGAACTGGTCAAACCCAAGAAAACCACAACAAAAGCTATGGTTGCTGCTTGGGGGGAAAGCTCAGATGAAGAATCAGAAGATGGTGAGAATGAAGAACAGGCGCTCATGGCAATTGGCGAATCTGATGAGGAATCATATGAAGAACCAGAGGTAAGTATATCCCATCTCAAAAACAAAATAAAGTTCCTATCTAAAGAAAAACTCTCTGAGTTGCTACTTGATTTCATGGATGATTCCGAAGAAACAACCAAAGAGAAAGAACAACTCTCTAAAGAGTGTACAATGCTAAAAGCAAAATGCATGAACCTGGAAATCAGATTAATTGAATCTGAAAAGAAAAATATTGTCTTGTTGAACCAGGTTCATCCTCTTGAAACTAAGATCCTAGAACTAAAATCTGAAAATTTAAAATTAAAGTTAGAATCTAGTAAAAAGACTATTGATCATTCTCATATCATGTTAGAAGAAAAAATGTGGGAAAACTACAAGATAAGATGTATACCAAGGATGAACAGATAAGGACACCTAAAGAAGAACTTGGTAAAATCAAACATGAATTAGATCGAACTTGTAAATGGAATAAATCCCCTGATGCCTTGACATGGCTTCAAGAAAATCATAGTAGCAACCGGAGAGGACTTGGCTTTGGGAGTCAATTGCCCAAGTGGGATCCCAAAAGCAAGTATCTAACTCTCCCTGAGAATAAAATTTGCACCCACTGTGGTAAGACTGGTCATTACAAAATTGAGTGTACTGCAAAAGAGCAGGCCAGTCGAAGAAATGAGAGTTTTGTTAAAAAGAAAAACTGGTTACCAAATTGGGCCAGAAAAAGCTTAATTCATCCTTTCTCTCATAGAAAAGGACCCAAACTAGTTTGGGTTCTTAAGACTAACCCCTGATTTCTTTTTGTAGGCTCAAGTGAGAGGAAGCAGCCAAATTTGGTACTTGGATAGTGGATGTTCAAAACATATGACAGGGAACAAGGAACAGTTCCTTTCACTTGAAAAACTCAAAGGAAGAAATGTCTCCTTTGGAAATGGAAAAAAAGGTGAATTTATTGGGGTTGGTAAGGTAGGTAAGGATGACACACGTTCCATTGAACATGTGTACTTGATAGATGGCTTGAAATATAGCCTGATCAGTGTGTCACAATTGTGTGACAGAGGTAACCTGGTTGCTTTCACTTTCACAAAATATTTTGTGATTAACCTGCTTACTGACAAGATTGTTTTGTAGGGAAAAAGAATGAATAACATCTATGTCATAGACTTGTCCACACTATCTAAAAATGAACTCACTTGCTTAAGTGTGCTGGACAGTGATCCCCTCCTTTGGCACAAAAGACTTGGTCACGCGAGTCTAAATCAGCTTAACATATTAGTCTCTAAGGACTTAGTGGTAGGGCTTCCTAATATTAAGTTCAAGGAAGACAAAGTTTGTGAGTCATGTGTAAGGGGGAAGCAGGTAAGATCCTCATTCAAAAGCAAGAAAATGGTCAGTACCACCAGGACGTTGGAACTGGTTCATATGGACTTATGTGGTCCTATGAGAACTCTGAGTAGATGTGGTAAGAAATATGTAATGGTGCTAGTTGATGATTACTCAAGGTTCACTTAAACCTTATTTCTGACATCTTAAAGATGAAACATTTGATAGGTTCACTTCATTTGTTAGAAAAACTCAAAAACAGTTAGGAAATCAACTAGCATCAATAAGATTTGATCATGGTACTGAATTTGAGAATGCAAAGTTTTCTGAATTCTGTGATGAACATGGTATAAATCACAACTTTTCTGCCCCTAGAACCCCACAGCAAAATGGGGTTGTTGAAAGAAAGAACAGAACTCTTGAAGATATGGCTAGAACCATGCTTCTTTCTAGCAAACTACCCCACAGCTTCTGGGCAGAAGCAATAAACACTGCATGCTACATAATAAATAGATGCATGACCAGACCACTGGTAGAGAAAACTCCTTATGAATTACTTAAAGGGAGAAAGCCCAACATATCCCACCTCAGGGATTTTGGATGCAAGTGCTTTGTGAACAATAATAGCAAAGATTCCCTAGGTAAATTCGATCCCAGAAGTGATGAGGGAGTATTCTTGGGATATTCATCACATAGCAAAGCTTATAAAGTATATAATAAAAGAACTATGTGTGTAGAAGAGAGTGTGCATGTTGTCTTTGATGAAACTAACACTCTTTCTGAGAGACAGGAACCAGAAGATGAGGAGCTTGGACTGGTCAGAAGCAGTGAACAAATTGAAGCAAATATGGAAGATGGAATAGGTGATGGACCAGGTCCAACTACCCCAAGCAACATGACAAGCGGAACTCAACAGCAAATTACACTGGACCTTGGCCCCTGATCATGTTCCACAACAACAAGACACCATGAGATCATCTAGAAGTGAACAATTGGTGCTCAAACCACACAGATATCAGAGTTCTCACCCTCTTGAGAACATCATAACAGATTTGACATCCGGAATCAAAACAAGATCCTCTTTGAAAAATCTGTGTGCGTTTGATGCCTTTCTATCCTTGATCGAACCAAAGAACATTGGTGAAGCCTTACAGGATGCTGACTGGGTTAATGCCATGCAAGAAGAGCTTAATCAATTTGAAAGAAGTCAAGTATGTCACTTGGTACCCAGACCACTAGACAGATCAGTAATTGGCACAAAGTGGGTCTTCAGGAACAAACTCGATGAGGATGGAACTGTTACAAGAAACAAGGCCAGACTGGTTGTCTGAGGATATAGTCAAGAAGAGTTAATTGACTATGATGAGACTTTTGCTCATGTGGCAAGATTGGAGGCAATTAGACTTCTTATAGCATTTGTTGCACACATGGAATTCACTCTCCATCAGATGGATGTAAAGAGTGCTTTCCTCAATGGCTATCTAAGGGAAGAAGTATTTGTAAAACAGCCTCCAGGCTTTGAAAGCAAGGAGTCACCTGACCATGTATACAAACTTGACAAGGCTTTGTATGGACTCAAACAAGCACCAAGAGCATGGTATGAGCAGCTATCAAAATTACTGCTAGAACATGAATACAAACGAGGTAAAATTGACAGTACCTTGTTCTTAAAGGAAAAAGGTAAGGATCTTCTGGTTGTGCAAATATATGTGGATGATATCATATTTGGGGCAACCTCAGAAAAATTGAGTAAGGAATTTGCTAAACTTATGGGGATTGAGTTTGAGATGAGTATGATGGGTGAGCTAAACTTCTTTTTAGTCTTGCAAATCAAGCAAAACTCAAATGGAACAATAATCCATAAACAAAAATATGTGAAGGAACTGCTCAAAAGATTTAAAATGGAAGACTCAAAAGAAATTGACACCCCCATAGCCACAGCTACAAAATTAGATGTGGATGAACCTGGTTCATCCGTTGATCAGAAGCTATACAAAGGGATGATTTGGTCTTTATTATATCTCACTACCAGCAGACCTGATATTGTGTTCAGTGTAGGACTGTGTGCTAGATTTCAGGCAAATCCAAAGGAGTCCCATGTAACTACAGTGAAGAGAATTCTGAGATATCTGAAAGGAACTACTGATTTATGTCTTTGGTATCCTAAAGGTAGTAATTTCGACCTTGTAGGATATGATGATGCGGATTATGCAAGCTTCTTGGTTGACAGGAAAAGTACCTCAGGCATGACTCACTTTTTGGGCTTTTGCCTTGTGTCTTGGGCCACCAAGAAACAAAACTCAGTAGCCTTATCTATTGCTGAGACTGAATATGTGGTTGCAACCTCATGTTGTGCTCAGTTGTTATGGATCAAGCAACAACTTATGGATTTTGGTATAGAGGTTGGATGCATTCCTATTTTCTGTGACAACACTAGTGCAATTAGCATGACAAAGAACTAGGTTCATCACAAGAGAACCAAGCACATAGATGTCAAACACCATTTCCTAAGAGATAAACTATGAAAAAGGAATGATCTCAATTGAATTATGTGCTACTGACAAACAAACTGCAGATATCTTTACTAAGGCACTAAGTGGGGAGCATTTTGAGAGAAACATGTTTGAATTAGGGATGATTAAGATCACCTAATTGAAAAACAAAAATGAAAAAAAAATGAAAAAAATTGAAAAAAAAAATATTAAATTTTTTTTGGCTAGAAACACTAAAATAGGTAACTAACCAGACTAATCATTGCTCAGTATTATGACTTTGCTGCCATACTCTCTTTTCATGTATTAATATGATTATCTGGTTGCTAATGATGTTTTTCTATCTTTGTAAATTGAGGCAAATTAAAGACTATAACATGATGAACCTGGTTCATCACTGCTGGTTCATCCGACTGACAAGGTACGTGCTCATCTCCATTCACTTATTGAAATAATTATAGTCACACATGAGTAGGACTATATCTATATTTTGTTCATTTCCAATTCTTAGTACTTATCCCAAAATAAACTCGTTCCAATAGAGTCCCATCGAACCTTAATTAGCCTAGATATTAGGGAGTCAAAACCGTCTAATCACTGACACTCCTACAACGATTAGACTTCCACTTGCTAAAGAATTATGCCCGTTGTACATTTCTTAACCACATCTTTAAAAGTCCATCATTACCTCCCCTCTTCAAAACATAACCGTCGAACCAAGTAAATCATTCATCTCATAACAAACTGATCAACTTTCTTCTCTCCCCAAATCTTCATAACAATGTCTTGTTCACCACCCCCTGCTTCATCTTCATCAAACACTGGTTCTAATTCTCCATCGATACACAATTCACATTCTCCAACCAGGTCTTCGACCCCTCTAAACCCTCCGGTCCCTGAACCAACTCCTTGACCTAAATCAGTCCCAGCCGTTACACCTAGCCCCACTCCAGCCCCCAGACCACGAAGAGTAAAGGTGTTGGCCAGGAAAACAGTTGCATCTGGTTCACGTGAATTTTTTTTGAATGAGATACTTCAAGCTAGCAAGGTCCAAGAATCTGAATCCTCTAGTGAGTCCTTCAAATCTGCAAATGAGGATGAAGCATCAGGTTCATCTGACATTGAGAAGGGAAATCTTGAAGTTGGGTCTACACCTGAAGTGGCTGAAAACAGGTTTATCTTGATTGGGTCGATAGTGGATGTAGAGGTACCGGATAGGCAAAGAAAAATTGGGAAAAATATAAACATTGAGAGAGATGGAGAAGGGAGTTCATAAAGAGGATCTGGGAAGGAAGGTGCCACTCTGGCTATTTGTGGCCCCGCTCCTATGATTGTTGAGGAAGGAGTCATAGCTTTAGGGGGAAGCAATTCTGGGGAAGCAGCAGCAGGTCTGGAAAGTCTACAACGAGCAGTAGATGTACCTCGTTCATCTGTTGAGGAAACATTGGCTGAAATGCTGAAAAAGTTGGCGGAGTCCTACAATCACAAAAGGAAGAGAACTCCAAAGTCCAAGAAAGCTAATATCCCGGTTCCAACAAAGAAAAGGAAAGTTGCATCATTTGTTGATGCTCCTGCCCCAAAGATTCATGCTACTAGAAGCATTGTTAGGCAACAAGAAGAAGATTTGGAAAAAGCTCTGAGGGAGAGCAAAAAGAAGAAGTCTGCCAAGGGAAAGGCAAAAATTGGAGAGCCTGTTTAGACAGTTCATGTTGATGACGATGAGATGGACCTGGTCCATCATGAGGAGCAGCCAGCACCAGTTGAGGTTGAGACACCAAAACCCAAGAAAGCTAAGGCTTCTTCCAAGAAGTCAGCATCTGTGTCTACCACACCCTCAACGATTGCAAAGAGGACTAGGTATGAGTCAAAGAAAGTAAAGATTGTTGATGATGAGGAATGGAGTGGAGAAGAAGAGGAAGTGTCTGGTGAGGAGACTCACAAACTCACAATGTTTGGAAAGCGTTCTATCTTGAAGGGGAAGCTTGTTAGAGACCTTGAGGAATCAGGGATGATTTTCTTGATGGATACCTTGGCAGCGCAAGGGTGGAAGGACATGGTTCTTCACCTTGAAGGAAGGCTGGCTAGGAATGAGTTGGTTGAAATTATGGCCAACGCAATTGTCAAAGATGGCAGGGTATCCTCCAAGATTCAAGGAGTTGCGATTTAATTTGATGCAAAGAAGTTAGGGGAAATACTGGATATCCCGTCTGAGGGTTATGATGACTACACTAGGCAAAGGTGGCCTAATCTGGATGATTTTCCCTCCGCTCTTCAAATCACTAGGTCCTTCTGTGAGAATGAGCAAGAACTAGAGCCCAGGGCAGTGTTTAAGAGTAAGATGAGGCCTCAGCACAAACTGTTCTTTGAATTTGTGATAAAATTTCTGCTGCCTAGGAAAGAGCGACGGCACATTGCCAGCTACTTGGATCTCACGCTCATGGAGTGCTTGTACATGGGTAAACATATCAATTGGCCTGCCTTCATCATCCACCACTTGGATAGGGTTGTAAATGGAGCCAAGGCACATGCTATACCTTATGGGTTTATCCTGACTGTTGTGCTTGCTCACTTCAAGGTTCTAGTGAAAAATGCTGAAATGGCTACTACTAAGGACTACTTTGGGAAGAATACGTTGCTGACCTGTGACTACATTGTTAATATTCATGAGGATGAACCTGGTTCATCTAGGAAACTGCCTGTTAATAGCAAGGTTAGAACTCTTGTGCAGGAAGGTGAGATCAAGGATGTAGATATCCTTCGTTTGAAATCTCGCCTTATTGAGGTTGAAGTTAAGCGGGATGCTCTCAAAGCTGAATTAGCTAAAGAAAAGGAGAAGAATGAGGGTGTTCTTCATCAAATTCTCTCCCTTCTTCAAGCCAAGACCACAACCTCCTCTGCCCCTTCCCAGCCTTAGGAGTCCAGTTCCACAAAAATAACCCCTCTATGATCCTGTTGGGATTTGTCTTAGCTTGTTCTGTTTTTTTTGCGCATGGTTGCGACTGTTTTTAGTTCTTTTTGTGTATGGTGCTTGATCTGCTATCTAATCAATGAATTTTGCTTTTTGGTTATTGATTCTTTCTCAGTTTCTTATATAGCTTACATTTATTGGTTTCTTTTGATGATTAATCCATGCTTTGCACCTGCAGTTGCCTCAATGGCCATGAGTAATTGTTAATACTTCTGGTATGTTTATCATTTTGCACTTTTTCAATGATGCCAAAAGGCGGAAGATATGTGCTTTTCAAAGTTACAAAGTCTTTGTGATATTTATAACCTAATGAACTTGGTTTCTCTATGATAAATGCTTAAATCTATAAAAAAATATCTATGTTGGATTGAAGTATGTACATGGGTAAGCACAAAGTTTGTCATCATCAAAAAGGGAGAATTTGTTGAATCAAGTCACCGCATGATTTTGAAAATTGATAAATGCCAACCCAGTTGAACCAGGTCCATCGGGGAAAACATAGTCAAACAGACCCATTGGCACAAGAAGCGTCCAGGCACAGGAGATAAATATTATCAGGGAACTAATAAGTTATCTCCTAAGCGAAAAGGTTGCAAATTGATAAGGAGGTTGACTTCGACTTCAGGTAGGACAGAATCGAGATCAAGGAAGTTGAGATAAACACAAACTCTTCCACCAAGGAAGAGTTGCATTAGAACTGAACAACAACATCTCAACTACTGACTCTATAAAATATTGAAGCATTCCTGCTGAAGAATTGACGCACAAACACATAAGTGAAACAAGAACTGAAAGCAAAATTACCAAAGCAATTTTGCAAGCAGAATCTTTGTGCGACACAAAAGCTACTTGAACCAGCTAGAAGAACCAGTTCTATCTGTTATCTTTCGAGTCTAGTGGTTTGTAGTAGGTGATTAAATATTGTATCTTTCAGCTTTATCTAGAAGCAATTGTAATAGGTACACACTGTTCAAGTAGAGTTAACTTGAAGTTTGTCGCAATTAGCTAGAGGCTAGTTTGCCGCAAAGGGATTAGAGTTAGTCCTTAGGTTTACAAAAGAGTTTATTTTGTAAATGCTGTTTGGCTCAGAGTTATAGTGAAGAGTTTGGAAAAATCCTACTGGGAAGTAGGTCGTAGTTTTTTCACCTTTTGTGCCAGGTGTTTTCCACGTAAAATTATTGTGTTCTTTAAATTCTGCAATTACTTTTCCGCAAACTGTAGAAGTTGGAACACCAAGAAGAACCAGGTTCTTCTATAGAGACTGCACTCAAAAATTGGACACCACACAAATCACCCCCCTCTTGTGTGGTATTGAAGTATAAAACATCAAGTATTCATATGTTAGACTTGTTTCAGTTGGTTGTGATTTAGTAATTTAATTGCATTGTTAATTAATCTTAATTATTGAGTTAATCAAATAAATTTTGCTTCTTTTTTTTTCTTGGGACAAATCCGTATGATCTTTTGATGTGGCTCATTCGTAATTAACAAAAGTTAAAGGGGTCAAAGGGATTTGAAAAATGAGGGAATCTGAGTTGGTTATGTGGGAAGCTTCTAGAAACGAATTAAAGTGCAATAAAATGTAAAAACTAGGTCAAATTGGGGTTTAAAAGAGTGAATTTTCAAAAGCTAAAAGGGTGGAAAATGAGAGAAAATTCTAGAAAGGGAACACTTGTCCATTTTTTTGTTGCAAAAAATGCCAACTCCCTGGTTTTTAGGGAGCTGGAAGAATATTCTCACATTCCCTCTCCCTCATACAAAGAACACTCTTACACTCTATAAAAGAAACCACATACTTTCTCACACACATGCGTTAATTCACCCACCAATTCACTGCAATCCTTCAGAAAATCCCTCTCATTCATCTTCATTCATATTCTTCAACAGAAGAATATTTTTTCAGGAATTCCAGCCTTAAATTTCAGAAAAAGAAACAAAAAAGGAAGAAAAAAAAGGGGAGTTTTCTCGGTGTGCGTTATTCTTCTATTTGGTTTTCACCTTTCTGGGCTTTGAGATTTGGTTTAGCTTTATTTTGCAGTTCACTGCGGCTATATCAACCTGTGTAGCTGAGTTCTTTTCTCTTACTTTCTGACCTTTATTTGGTCATTTATCCGATGTTTCTACTTTCTAGGTATGTAAATATCCACACATTCATCTCTTTTCTTTGAGTTAATGAATAAATATTATTTGGTTTTCTATTTGTTCATGACTTTGTGGACTTAGTTTATTTTAGCAACTAAATTGTCTAAAGAGCTATCTTTGTTGATCTACATCTATATTAGTTGTTCATGTATTGTTTAGATTACACTTATGCTTGATTTTGAGTTGCTTAAGTTGCTTAACGATGTTTTCTCTGTCAATACTTGGTGTTAGTTAACTAATTTTGAGCATGTTAGTTAGTGTCATTTTGTTTGGTATTGATAGTTGATGATTAGTATATGAGAATATAAATTCACATTTGAAGCAACATAGGTGCAAAGCAAGTTGTGAGTCTGACCACCAGTTGGTCAGATCTGCATCCGAGCAGGCCAAGAAAATTAGCTCAAAATTATGAAGTATGGTGACACTATGTCTACTGTCCCAAATCAAAAGAAAAGTCATGGATAGAATAGTTTGGAGTTCATAAATTATATGCAAATTAGTTATTTAGATTTCGAAGCAAGATTTATGTAAATAATTGTCATTCTATTTTGAATTATATACAGTTATGACAAATTTTACGATGCTAAATGCAGCCAAGTATGTAAACCTTTTAGACTCATTAAGGATGAAAAGCCAATATTTTATTCTTAGACTTGATCCTGAACTAGCCACCTTAGAGGCTCATAATAAATAAGAACTTTCAGGCCTATGTGGTGGGTAGTGTTGGCAAAATGAGCCCACATTTTGTCAACCCGCCCAATCCGCCCATATTTTAGTGGGTTGGATGAGTGATATTTAAGTTGGGTAAAATTTGGGCTTCAACCCATATTTAAGTTGACAAGGTGGGTTGCTCTGATGGTAAGCACCCTCCACTCCAACCAAGAGGTTGTGAGTTCGAGTCACCCCAAGAGCAAGGTGGGGAGTTCTTGGAGGGAAGGGTGCCGAGGGTCTATTGGAAACAGCCTCTCTATCCTAGGGTAGAGGTAAGGTATGCGTACACACTACCCTCCCAAGACCTCACTTGTGTAATTATACTGGGTTGTTGTTGTTGTTGTAACCCATATTCAACCCGCAGAAATATGGGTATTCATGAGTAAAATATGGGTTAGGCTAGTGAGTTATCTTCCAACTTTTTCATATTTGTTTAGCTTAACATTTTCCTTATGAACTCATTTTCCTCAAATTGAAGGAAATTATTTTACTTATCAAGAGAAAGAAAAATATTTTTCAAAACTCTTTTCCAATCTAACCACCATATGCCTCATCCCCACCAACCCACCCCAAACCACCCTAGCCCACCCCAGCCCTACACCCACTACTACCATCCCAACCCCACACAACTCAATAGAAATATTATTAAGAGTACTTTCTTTTTCATTTCAACAAAATGCAATAACAATTTTTTCATTTCAACAAAATAAGTATCTTCTGATATAGAAAAAGTATTTTCTTTCGTTTTAACAAAATAAGTATTTTCTTTTCTTATTGTAGAAAGATTACTTTCTTTTTAAACCAAAAATAGTATTTTCTTTTTAGTTATGGAGCACATATTTCAACGTTGAGTTTGTGCAGAGTCATGTATTTTAACGTAGATTGTTGTTGAAACTTGTTATTTTCATGTAATGTTTTAGGATTTAATCCTCAAGTTTTTGTTGATCTGCTCCCTTCTACTCTCTTTTAATCGTCTGTACTATTCTTTTATTTTCTTTATATATTTCATGTATGTAATATATTTTTTGGATATAAATAGTATCTTTCTATTTATAGTATTTTTTTAAATTTATTTAGTTTTATATTGGATTGCAGACAATATATGAACAAAATGAAAAATGCACAAAATCATATATTATTAGTGATATTGCTTGATGTGCATTAAGCACCTTTTTTCCTAAAATGAAAACTGTCATATTTTGTGGAAGAGTAACTTAAGTTCACAATATGGCACTTAAATTTGATTAAATGTATATATTATTCCAATTAAGCTTATGTCACTAAATAATCTGAGCAAGAGCAAAATTATAAATTGCATTTGAAAAAAATTACACTTATAAAATATGAGCTAACCCATATTCAACCCGCTCATTTGATACCCAACCCATTTTTTACCCACATGAAATATGGGTGGGTTGAGACCCAATCCATTTTTGTTCAACCCATTTTTAACCCGCCCAAATCCAACCCAATCCGCCTATTTGTCACCGGAATTTTTTCATTCCTATACACTATTTGAAACTTTATTACCCTTAATGTTCATGTTTAGCTAATTACCCGGAATAAACAAGTTTTATTTATAAAATATATACAATCTACCTTAAAAGGCTCCCAAATCCATTATTTGTGCCTTCAATCAAGAGATTTAGTTACACTCTTTTCCTTTTTTTCCTCCTCTCTCCCCTCTTCTCTCCAAACAAATGCAATTTAGATTTTTTTCCTACTTATATTCTGAATTTTATTTTCTACTATTTCTATTGTAATCAAAATTTAAAATTTGGAAAGGAACAAATAAATGAGCTTAGCCAGTCAGCCACATTACCTCACAAATTTGGAAGCTTCCCTTCAACCAAACCAAATACTATCAAAAAATCAAAAAGAAAGCTAAAATAAGGTATTCCATATATATGGAAAGTTGTATTAGTGAAATGGAGAAACTAAAAGATAAAGCACTAAAGTGTTACTGTGATAACCTTGACAGTAACATTGTTGTCAAATTTTCACAAATGTTATTGCTTGATGGTTGTTTTATAGTTGAGTTTATTCGAGAACTTTATGGAGTGGATCCAACAGATGAAGACCAAATTATCAACAGCGCATGGATGAAGTTACAAGTATGTCAAGACATGTTATTACTAGAAAACCAACTATCTTATTTCATCCTCACCATGTTACATGAAATGACTAAGTATCCTACAGAACTAGACTTGATAAAGATGGTGCCATTCACATTCCATCATATTTTCCCAAGTAAGAATCCCGAAATAATTGATGGCACTACGCCTCAACAACCAGACCATTTACTTCATGTGTTACACATGTTGTCTCTAACTCTCTGTCTGTATAATTTATTCAGTTGTCAGTTTATTAACATATTATGAATTTGTTTATAAGCACACAATTTATTCATGGGAATTTTTTTGTACACTATCCAGTTAAATACAACTAAACTAACATACAACTTAAATACAAATTTGATACAAAATTTAAAACAATATGTCTTTTATATATTTTGTAACTGATTTATACATAGTAAAAATAAATTTCATACAACTAATTATATATTATACAATTTATCTACAACTTTCACACATTATTTCTACCCAATTAAATACAACTACAAAAACATACAATTTAAATACAAAATTTATACAATGTCTTTTGTATATTTTGTACCTGATTTATACATAGTAAAATAAATTTCATACAACTAATTATATATTATACAACTTATCTACAACTTTCACACACTATTTCTATCAGGTTAAATATAGCTACAATAACATACAACTTAAATACAAATTTTATATAAAATTTATACAATATGTCTTTTGTATATTTTGTATATGATTTGTACATAGTAAAAATAAATTTCATACAACTAATTATATATTATATAATTTATCTACACTTATCTACAACTTATCTACAATTTTCTTACATTATTTCTATAATTTCGTAAATATAGTGCATATCACGTCTTCTTCTTATTCGACTTTCAAACTGAAATTCAGCAAAAATCAAGTCTAATCTTCACCAAAACCCCTCAAAATTGAGATATAAACTTCAAACCATATTCCTAATTGTTTGCAATAACACCCAATCCAAACAAATAATGATTTTTGAAAACCCAAATTCGAATTCAAAGCTTCAAAATTTTTTAATGGCTATCAATGGTGGAACATCTGATCCTTTAACTTTGTTAGGGTTGTTCTTTGAAGCTCTGTTCTTCTTTATTGAAAATCGTTGAAGTAAGCTTTGCAAAAGTCGTTAATGGGGGTATGAACTTTGAAGAAGAGTACAAATTTTGACTAACTTTTGAAGAAAGTACTTGCAAAATGCGTTAATGGAGGGGTTAACAGTTTTTGGCTGGTTTTAGAGGAGAAAATCATGAGTGATTGAAGAGAAAATCGTGGGGTGTGGTTTGATACGTGGGTGAGGGGGTGAGATTTGGAAAGAGAAACGTGGGGGAGTGGGAATATATGGTAAAGTTAAATTAGGAGACTAATTAATACCATTCAATCCCCTAAAATATACATAAATAGTAATTAGATATATAAAAGGTAATTATATTAAAAGTTGAGTAGGGAGGTTAATATAGATTCCTATATAGTATAGGAATGTAAAAATTCCTTTGCCACCACTAGTGGTGGGCCAGAAAGGCGTATATGGGCTGCAGGCTAGCCCAAATACACTGGCCTGCTCCAAAGCTCCTTTAATGAAGTAGCAAAAGTCCGTTGAAATACACAGGCCTGCTCCAAAGCTCCTTTAGTGAAGTAGCAAAAGTCCATTTTCAACCTTAATCGTAGACCCTTTAAGCACAATGACTTTATATGCAAGATCATTTTTCAATTAGCCATTATGAGGATGAACGTGTGTACCAACTGTAAGATCACCTTTCACACAAAATTGGTTTCGTTGTTTTAAAAGGAGTAGATTCGTGTTCCTCGCGTTTCCAACAGTTTCGCATATATACTTCATATTAGTCTTGAAATAATTTGGGTGACTTACAGATATTCGTAGCAATCCTTGAGGCGCGCACTTAATCGACTATCGTAATTGTGTACATATTCGCGCGATATAATTATGATTTCCAAAAGATAAATTAAAGTATGCGTTCGCGCGACTTTAGCCAAACAATCCTGATAATTAATAAAGCGTAATGAATAGTGTACGCGTGTGCATGACATGATTTTAAGCGCCCCAAATAAAACAGATTCACGCACACGTGGTTCGTTTCAAGATAATTCCATAACGTGGTAATTAAAAGTGGTAAAAGGTAAAACGCACATAGGTTCTAAAATGCGTAATTAAATAATTTAATTAAGTCATGTATGATTAAAACGACCTTGTTAAAACCACGGAACCCGCGAATGCCTAATACCTTCTCCCGGATTAGCAGAATTTCTTACCCAGCCTCTTGGTTTTGCAGATTTTAAACATAGTCAAATTTCTTCAATTTGGGATTTAAAGTAAACCGGTGACTTGGGACACCACAAAGTTATCCAAGTGGCGACTCTGAAATTGAATAAAATAATCTCATTTCGAATAATGTCACTTTAATTGGAAAAATTCTTTATCCTCTCGGAAAAAAAGAGGTGTGACAGAGATTATGGAACACAACAACCAAACTGGTGCTAATTAAATTGTTGGATTACGGGTCATGGGTCGCTCCATGTGGGCTGACCCAACCCGGTTAAGAGAAATAAGTGAGATAGGTTAAGGGTAGTTACCACTCGACCACAAACTCCACTAACCTGAACGTGCAAAAAAGTGGTGAGTGGTGGTTTATCTTTCTTAACCGCTATTACTCTGCCTATTTATGTGAAGGAGAAAATACAGAACTAAGTAGCGTAAGAATTTTCTTTGACTCTCTTCTTCTCCCAATAAAAAAATACACACAAGTAAGAGCATCTAATTGGTGGAACAAAAACTCTGTTTCCTGAAGATTCAGAATACAATTTGGGGCAATTCTTTTAGTGATGAGTTCAACGATCTCCGCTGCGACAAAAAGGTTCACAATTTGTTGTTCTCGCTCCTCGTTATTAATTAACAATGATATCAGAGCAGGCGTTCGTTGTGCCTACTTTTCCTCTCTGTTGGATTCTGAAGTTAACAGTGTTTTGGCATGAAAACCAAGAACAAATATAAATTGAATTGTCAAATAGAATTTGGAGTATTTCTTTCGTCGCACCAATTTTTGGTCGGGAAATAATTCATAATTACTTCTTGTTTTCTTGAGAAATTAAATGTTAAATCATAGTTACCTACTGTGAGTGAAAATAGTGAATGAAACTTTAATAGTGGGAATTTTGCTTCCTTTGATTAATTTCAAAAGTTCTCCATTCACAAGCTTTGACCAATTTACATGATTCCTTCAAGTTAGCCAATTCTTTTCCTATTTATGGTATATACTTCTTGTTTTTGGGTGAATATATTATGTTAGAATGTGTCCAACATAACTGGATAAATTGAATTGTCAATATTTTGCCTTAAAGAACTATGATGTAATTCTTATACTAAGTTGCAATTAAAAAAAAAAGGGAAAAGAATATTATATAATTGCCACGTAACCATTTGATGACAAAGGTAGTTATCATATTTGGAATTTTCTTGGAATTTGATAAGATGCTACATATTTGGCATACAAGGGCTTTACAAGTTACTTTCCACTTCTCTAATCTTAATTGTCATGAAATTTTTGTCTGTCAAAGTCTTCTTGGAAGATAAATGATTAGACATTGATAAATTTTAAATACTCAGTGTTATACCTTCTGAATGCCATTGAGTACACTCTGTTTGGCTTTGCCATTTTTTGAGAGAATAGTACAAGTGCATAAACATTGAATTCTTGATGATAACAATTGGTGGGATGCAATTTTTTTTAAGTCAATCCGATGATTTATTGAAAATATAGGTTACTGGTGTGTTTTGCAAATGGGCTCTGTTTCCCATATACAAAAGAATTGTTCAGTATTCGACTCATTACCAATTTAAAGTAAAGATCTTAATAATTCCACTATCTTCAGTAATTGTGATATATGTTGTCACATTGAATGGTTGTAGCCATTTTTTATTATTTCCTTGGTTCTATTTCAAATATGGCTGAATAGGAACAAGTTCGAATTACTCCAAGTGGGAGTTCTCGAAGTCAAGGAAGGGGATAACGTAGAAGGGTACGTCGTCGCAGGACTTATTTCTATAATGATTCAGACTCGGAGCCTGAAGTCATCAGGAATGTCCCAAGGGCGAGACAAAATGAGTTAAGGGATTGAAGGGTTGAACGAAGGGAAAGAGAAAAGAAATTTAGGGAGTTTAAGGATTTTAAAATGGGCCCTGATGTTTCCATTCCTGAACATGTACACCTTTTTCAGTTAAAAAGAGCTGAATTGGCTAATTACATAAAAATTACTGATTGGGAAGCATTAGCTATTTTAGCGGACTCTCTTCGAGAGCCTTGGGGTGAAATTTTAACTGAGATTTATCATGATATTTAGCCCAGTGCATCTTTTAGCGTGTATGTGTAAGAGTTAGTGTTCGATTAGTACATGTATGTCCTAGCAAACATGTAAATTGTTATTATGTGTTTTATCTTAATGAAATTTAAATTATGTTACTTGTCTCACCAGTTACGTACATTGTTTATTATTATTTTTGTAATGGATTGAGACTTGAAATAAAGTACACACTAATAAGTAATTTTAATATTAATTAAAATATTTGGATATAGATGATGAATGTAAACGTAGTGACCGTTCGATTCTATACTAAATGTAGAATTAATATTATAATTAATTTACTTGAGTGTGTAATCACATGCATAAATTAACTGAAGTATATATTGATGAGTTAAACTTGTCAAATTGTCTCTAATAACAGACATGGCATCGAAAAGTATCATTGCTGACTTGAACAAGGGTGACAAACTGAATGGTGAAAATTACGACATCTGGAGTCGTAAGATGTGGTATGTACTTGAAGAGCAAGATGCTCTTGAAAGTATTAACCATGCTATGAGTCGCCCAGAGGAGGGTAACACTGCCCAACACAGGAGGGATTTGGAAACTTACAATATTTGGAAGAAGAAAGATTCCATTGCACATGGAATTATTGTAAGTTCAGTTGCTGATGATTTCATCCATGAATGTGAGCAATTTCCTACTGCTCAAGCCATGTGGGCACATTTAAGAGAGGCATATGGGGGTACGACTGTGACTCACCTTCGACAACTGACAATCATGTTTGACACGTACAAAAAGCGTCATGATCACAGTGTCAAGCAACATCTAAGGGTGATGTCAAATATGATTGCTCAACTCAAAAGTGCTGGCCATGTTCTCTCTGATGAGCAGCAGGTTCAGGCAGTGATTCGGTCTCTTCCCAATAATTGGGAACATCTGAAGGTTAACTTGACTCACAATGATAGCATCAAAACTTTTGCTGATGTTGCCCGTCATGTGGAGCTTGAAGACGAGCGACTTAGTGCTGCTAAAGTTGTACCTAATGCCTTTGTGGCAGGATCAAGTGGTACAAAGAGATTAAGCTTCAAGCGCAAGAGAAACTGGAAAAATGACGGAATGGGTAAGGAGACCGAAGAAGGATCCTCCAAGAAAAAACAAAGCCACATTCCAAGAAAGGAAAAAGGTTCTATAAGAAGAAAGACAAGAGCAAGATGAAGTGCTACAATTGCCAAGTTCTAGGGCATTTTGATCGTGAGTGAAC
Organism: Nicotiana undulata; assembly: GCA_005239495.1. Taxonomy (NCBI): domain Eukaryota; kingdom Viridiplantae; phylum Streptophyta; class Magnoliopsida; order Solanales; family Solanaceae; genus Nicotiana; species Nicotiana undulata. Next base: position 46,675 of record ML267063.1, on the reverse strand, counting down.
TGAGCCGAAAAAGGTAGCATTTAAAAATGCATCTCTTAGTGCTATATATGTTTCTAGCACTGTTTTACTAACTGAATCTTATCTTGTGTGGATTGTAGACGCAGGGGCCACCGACCATGTGAGCCGTGATAGAGAAGCGTTCATAGAGTTTCGTCGAGTTTCACCTGGATCAAAGCATGTATTTGTGGGAAATAATGCAAAGCTTGAAGTCAAAGGGATGGGCACTTGCAGAATGGACATGCGTGGTGGCCGATCTTTGATGTTGCATGACGTCCTGTATGTTCCAGAGATTCGACGAAACTTAGTCTATGTGTCTTTTCTTCTAGGTTTAGATTTTAATTTGAACTTTAGTCGCAGTGGTCTTAGAATTACTCAAGACAATGTTTTTTTATGGTTTTGGACATCGTTATGATGGTTTTATTGTGTTAGATTGTAATCCTTCTACGTATAACTATTATGTTGACCGTTGTGTTATGGCATGTTATTCTAGTAATAATGATGTTGATGTTATTACATGGCATGCAAGATTAGGTCACATATGGCAGGATCGAATGAATAGATTGGCTAAGGAAGGACATTTGGGTTCTTTCTCTAAAATTGAAATGCCAACTTTTGAAAATTGTCTTGCCGGAAAGATTACACGTAAACCATTTGGAAAGGCTAAAAGAGCCGATTTTCCATTGCAATTAATTCATTATGATATATGTGGTCCAATGAATGTGAGGGATATGTCTGGTGCTTTATATTTCATTACGTTCATTGATGATTTCACGCGCTTTGGTTATGTCTATTTGATTTCTCATAAATCTGAAGCACTTGAATGCTTTAAGAAATATTTGAATGAAGTTGAGAATCAATTAGACAAAAGGATTAAGACCCTACGAACCGATAGAGGGCGTGAATATCTTTCAAAAGAATTTGAAGAATTATGCAATGAAAAGGGAATCACCAGACAGTTAATTATTCCGTACACACCTCAACAAAATGTGTAGCAGAAAGGAGGAATAGAACACTACTGGACATGATAAAGTCCATGATGGCGCAGACAAATTTACCTATCTCCTTTTGGGGAGATGCGTTATTGACTGCAACTTACATATTGAACAAAGTGCCTTCTAAATCAGTTTCTTTCACTCCTTATGAGCCATGGACTGGTAATAAATCAAACTTAAAGGATTTACGACCTTGGGGTTGTGCTGCATATATAAAAGATTCTTTTAGCAAGTTTGGTAAATTAGGTCTAAAAGGCAAAAAATGTATCTTTATAAGATATTCAGAACACTCCAAAGGGTATGTGTTCATTGGTGAATTAGAGGATGGAAGTGTTAGTGAGATTGAATCACGAGATGTCACATTTCTGAAAAATAATTTTTCAAAGAAGGGCGAGGTAAAGAATAGAGAGCCTCTTTATGAAGTGTTGAACTTAGATAGTGAGCAAGTGTCTTTTGACACGGTTGATAATCAAATTGATCAAGATCTTATTCTTGATCCGAGTGGGAGTGGGAACTCTCAATCCCAAAATCCTTTTGACGAACCTGAATTTCAACTACAAAAGAGTGCCAGGAAAAATATACCCAAACGTACTTATGAAATTGAAGATTATATTTTCTTGGTATCTCTCACAAAAATGGATGAGCCAAAGTCTGTGACTGAGGCTTTATCGAGCCCTGGAAAAGATGAGTGGATGAAAGCAATGAAAGAAGAATTAGAGTCCATGAAAACCAATAAAGTATGGGATCTAGTTGACCTTCCGCCTGGACGTAGAGCCATTGGGAACAAATGGGTTCTCAAAGTCAAACACAAAGCGGATGGGTCAATAGAAAGATACAAGGCACGATTGGTGGCAAAAGGCTTTACTCAAGAAGCTGGAATAGATTATGAGGAAACATTTTCACAAGTTGTGAAGTTTACCTCATTCGCTTACTTTTGGCTATTGTTGCACATTTGGATTTGGAATTACATCAAATGGACGTGGAGACAGCTTTTCTCAATGGAGATTTGAACGAAGAAATCTACATGGAACAACCTGTAGGCTTCATCGTTAAAGGCTAAGAAAAGAAGGTCTATAAATTGAAAAGATCTATTTATGGTTTGAAGCAATCTTCAAGGCAATGGTATTTGAGATTTCACAAGGAGATAATCTCATATGATTTCACCATGATCAATGAAGACCATTGCATTTATGCGAAGAAGTCAAATGAGATGTTTGTAATTCTTTCTCTTTATGTGGACGATATTTTATTGGCCGGAAACAATTTGGAGTATTTGAAAACTATCAAGCCATGGCTTTCAAAGTCATTTGACATGAAAGATATGGGCGAGGCAGACTATATTCTTAGAGTTAAGATCCAAAGAGACCGTTCCAAAATGTTATCGAGTCTAACTCAAGAAACTTATATAAAGAAAATTTTGGAGCGTTTTCGCATGAATAGTTGCAAATCCATGGATACTCCTATAGCGAGAGGTGAAACCTTAAGCCTTAAAATGTGTCCCAAGACTGAAAATTAAAAGGAAGACATGTTTCGAGTTCCATATTCAAGTGATGTCGGGAGCTTGATATACGCTATGATGTGTACTCGCCCGGACATTTGTTATGTCGTAGGTCTGGTTAGCAGGTATCAATCCAATCCTGGAAGAGATCATTGGAAAGCTGTGAAGAGAATTTTCAGATACCTGAAGGGAACTGTAGATTATTCACTATGTTATAGTGGAAAGGATTTATACTTGAGAGGATATACAAATGTTGATTGGGCTGGTGATCGGAATGATAGAAAATCACCATTCGGTTATGCCTTCTTACTTAATGGTGGTGCTATATCATGGGAAAGTAAGAACCAAACCTGTACAACCCTTTCAACAATGGAAGTTGAGTTTGTGGCTTGTGCGTATGCAGCAGAAGAAGTTGTTTGGTTGAAGAGATTCTTTGAGCATTTGAATAATACAAAGAACTCTCAGGGTCCCATGACTCTATATTGTGATAATCAAGCAGCTATTGCATATACAAAAGATCCTAAATATCACAGCAAGACCAAACACATTGACATCAAGTATAACTTTGTAAGAGACATGGTAGCAAGTGGAGAGATAAAATTACAGTACATTCCTACGCGAAGCATGATAGCCGATCCGTTTACAAAGGCGATATCCAAAGACCTGTTTGAGAAACATGTTATGGCTCTAGGGTTGCGAAGGATATAAACATATTTATGTATTATAAAATGACTTTAGTATTATAATATGCTCATCAATATTTGACTCTTGATTTTTGCTTATATCTCGTATGCATGTGATAAATATTTTGTTGATAAAGTGTGTCGAATAAGTCGCGAGATTGGCTCTCTCACACGAGCAATCGCCTCTTGCGTTAAGAATCGTGAAGAGATGAGACCTTATAGAAATGGAAGAATTTCACTATTCGATTATGACTTATTTTGTAAACCAGATGCGAGTTTCTCTGAGAAGATGGTTTGAGGATTATTGAAGTTTGAAATTCGGGTTAGACACTTGAAGGTGTCTAGACCAAGATCTGTACGGTGTTGAATGATTAAAAGAATAAGACACACGCGCCAATATAAGGTGAGAACACCGTAACATGTGTTTCATACCACGTGTGCTATCGACCAATGAGATAATGGAAGAATGAGTCCCTACTTCTTTATTGTGTGAGATCCCAAAGAAGTTACATTAACTTTTATTGGAATACCCTTTGATCTTTTACTGTTTCTTGAAGTGAAAATCAGTGTTACGACTTTAGTATGTTACTAATATCCATGAGTGATTCGGCAATGCAGTGCATGTCTAGGAAAGCAGTTGATTTGGAATGGAAAGATTCGAGTAGAAAGGGAAGACAAATAAATATTCTTTGTTTTGTAATTTAACTTGAATTCATAGGTTGACCATTACACTTACCATGAGGGTATCAAAGTTAATTATGAATACAAAGTTATCCGAGGATGAGGGATCGGATAACTAGCTACTGGAGTAGTGGGTAATGTCTGGGGTATAGCGAGTAATAAGATCCTCATGTTAGTAGTGAATCCTTTCCGTATGTGATTGGATTTCTACATGGAGCTGTCAAGAAACCTTAAAAGGTTTAAGAATTTTACAGCTCTTTGTGCTCGCAGGTCGCACCAACTATTTTCCAGCATGAACTGTGTGTCAAAGACATCGGTCTAGCCCACTATGAGAAAATGGGAGATGTTGGATTATGGGTCATGGGTCGCTCCATGTGGGCTGACCCGATCCGGTTAATTAGGAGAGATAAGTGAGAGAGGTTAAGGGAAGTTACCACTGGACCACAAACTCCACTAATCTGAACGTGCAAAAAAGGGGTGAGTGGTGGGTTATCTTCCTTAACCGCTATTACTCATCCTATTTATGTGAAGGAGAAATTACTGAACTAAGTAGCGTAAGAATTTTCTGACTCTTTTCTTCTCCCAACGAAAAACACACAAAAGTAAGGGCATCTAATTGGTGGAACAAAAACTCTATTTCCTGGAGATTCGGAATACGATTTGGGGCAATTCCTTTGGTGGTGAGTTCAACGATCTCCACTGCGACAAAAAGGTACACAACTTGTTGTTCTCGCCCCTCGTTATTAATTAACATAAATAAACTTCAAAAAAAATTCGCAAAAGTTTCAAACATCTGATACAAATGTATTGAATAAAGCACAACACAACAAAGCAATATAAATTAGTACAACAACACATTAGTAAGCAAGATAGACAGTAATATGAAGCAGAGTCTGCACACCATCAGTTTCTTGTTGGTTTGCAGCTGGAAATGTCTTGACTGTAGCAAATCCCTTAGCATTCACATATTTTCCAGTTCCACCCATAATAGCAAGATGTGATTCCGAAACCCTAGTCCTGTGTACTCCAAAGAATGTAAGGCTATCACTATAGCTTCCACTATGAAACATCACTGTAAAAGCCATTGTCTGACTATTTCCATCTTCTGAACTCGCAACGTAAAATCCTTGTGCTTTACCAACTAGGCCAGAGTTAAGTTCATGACTTTCTGTTAATTCGTCGTCGAACACTGTAAGTGTACCGAACATGAGTTTTTGGAACGTGATTCCTGATCCTAACTGAGCCATGTTAAGGGCTGGGAAACCGGCACCTCCACCGATGATGTTGTTGTTTCCGTTGTTTTGAACAACGTTAGAAGTTGTTCCGCTGAGGCCTGTGAGAAAAGGGATGTTGTTGTTGCTGATGATTCCGTTGTTGTTACTGTTTACTGGGACACCGTTGTCTACTGCTAGAACTGCACCATTTGGCTTTGCGAAGGGTACTTGTCCGCTCAGTGAAGGGTTTGTTGCAATGCCAGTTACTGCTATTGCTGAAGGGTTTGATCCTCCAAGAATGTCATGCATGAAAAAGGAAAATATATTATCATCTTCGCCAGCTCCACCTGCTACAGCTCCACCAGTTGTCGCAGCACCTGCACCACCTACATGTGTTGTAACACCTGCAGCTTCGGCACCGGTAGGTGCTGCAATACCAGCACCTGCCCCAGCAGGAGCTGCGACACCAGCACCTGCACCAACATGAGGTGCAGCTCCAGCACCTGCACCAACATGAGTTGCAGCTCCGGCAGCTCCTGCAGCAACAGGTGCTACGATACCAGCACCTACACCAGCGGGAGTTGCAACACCAGGAGCCGCTCTTGCACCAACAGGAGCTGCAACACCTGTACCTACAACTGCCCCTGAAGTTGTTGGGGCGTCGTCTGCATCAGGAGCTTCTGGAGCAACGGTGGGAGTGGCGGGCTCCTCGTCAAGGATTCTACGCGCAGTGGTGGAGACGATTGTGAGAGCTAGAACGAGAAAGAACGTAAAGATGGCTTTGAGTTGAAAATGCTTGGATTTAGAAGTTGCCATGAAAGATTGATGGAAGAGAGATGATTTTGGCGTTTGATGCTTCAAAAATGATTCTTTGGAATTTGATGCATACAACGAACTGGTTGTGTTCTATATATATGCTTAAAATGGAGAGATATTTCAACACTTTTTCAGAGTGTATGATTCGGTATAAGAGGAGTTGATCACATATATGGATTAGGTAATAATAGCCTTTTCACTCTTTCCCGTGCATTAGTTGAAGATCGCAAAACCAATTTTATGTCGAGAGATGTTGATTAGGTGAGTAGCAGATACAAACCAATCTTCTTCATCCCCCCCCCCCCCCC